>SNQJ01S0010449.1:73370-95268 GCA_010110895.2 Picea sitchensis
TTTTGGGCGGTTTTTTGGCACATGGTTTTTGCCAATGGTTTTCTATTTCTGGTTAAGGAATTAGGGTTGTTGACTAATCCAGGTCATCGGGTTAGGGTTTTGGATGCCACTGGATCCTATATGTATATTGTATTGTAAACAATGTATCACTATGAATGGATATAGAATATGCTGGTTTTCTCGGTTTGGGTTTCCAGGGGAAAAATCTCTGTGTAATGTTCATATTTTCCATTGTTTCTTTTTTGTTCTTTTACTGAAAATCCATTTGCAGTACATATTGTACAAGGTTAAAATATACAGTATTGACTAGGAGTCGAAAAAAGTCATTAATTGCCTTTGGAATTTCGTTGGTAGTAATCGAGTAAGTACTCCACTTGTTTTATGATGTATGATTGAAAGGCATTGAGAATCTACAAAGACTGCTCTAAGTATCTTGTTGGGAACAAGGAAATTGCTTGGTAAGTAACTAGATGGTTACCATGAAAAAGTTCTTACAAACTAAAATTGAATTGAAGAATTGGACAATTATATATATATATATATATATATAAAAGATAGCTTTTATTTTTTTAATTTACATTTACATTTGAATTTAATTATATTTATTTTTTCATCACATAATAAATTGAATATGGCATCCATCTCGGCTAAGTGAACATTAAATTTAAAAAATTAATAAGAAATGATGAATCTTGTTTGAGGTGTTTTCCAATTGTTCTATGGTTTTGTTGTTGTTGGGATTTGGTGGTGCATGAAATCACAATTTTATGTTAGTTAAATTGCATTTATGAATATAAAAACAAATTTAGCCTGTTGAAAAATATTAATTCAATTAATGTAAAAAGATTAATTCAAGGTCACAAGTGGGGATATTTCGGGGCCAAGGAGTCTGCGGGAAGAGAGATAGAAAGGTTTGAATGTGGTTAGGGCTTAGTGGAAGATAAAGGGGAGAAGTTTCCATGGTGCGTTTACCCTCCTCATTTAACATTAAGATATTTTTTAACCTAAAATAATCGACAGAGAAAACAAGGAAAATTTGCTAGATTGGCTAGGGTAAAAGGCCTAACTGACACACGTAGTAAGTTTGTGGATGGGTGACTTACTTCCTAGGAGGTTGTTATTCATGCACACGAAAATATATCTCTCTCTTATCTCATCAATGAGTTATGAAAGTAGAATGGGGAAATAAAATATCAAGCTCTTTTTTCAAGGAGATTCGTGGAATGGCATCAGATTTAATCTTGGTTCATCAGTGAATACATTGTGAACCTCTCCGGTCATACTGACAGAGTTCGTGGTAACTCTTCCAGTTGTACCAAAGAACATGATGATAAGTCTGTCAATAAGTAGTTTAATGTACTAACGGAGTTGGAAGGAAGTCCGCCAGTGATATTGATGACGAAGGTGGGAAAGTTTCTAGTCATACTGGGGTGATGTCAACAACTTGACCAACAACGAAGCTTGTGTATCATATCATTTGGTAGGAAGCCTGTCGGTGTGTATCAGAGCTAATTGCATGAAATCCTTCGATGTATTGACAAATTTCATGACGATTCCTTCGGTTATCAAAATTTGTTCTTCAAAAATGTTTAAATGTCAAAAATAGAAACCAAACCAGTCTTGCAATATAAGATAATTTCACCAGAGGGGCATGAGTATGCTTTAGTGCAAGTCAAGAAGACGACCAATCTCCTTCATAAGTCGAGAGGGTATCAAGTCAAGAAAGGAGGGGTCCTATTGTCTTGGTTAACATTGACTTTTCAAGCAAGAATACAAGAAAAAGGGAAGGTGTTGATGCTTGACACAACGAAGTGATAGCTGGAAGTCAACTATACTATGAGTGGGATGAGAGAGTGTAACATCCTCTTCTAGATAAGGTGGCTCATAGAGCTTCAAATGGTTCATGTCATTACCAATTGGATGCCTAATTATGCTAGGAGGTCTATTTTGAAGGGTTGTGTCCAATATAATATAGAATAGTATACACACCATAATGGATGGGATGGATATTATAATGTTGTTGTTCCTTTAGTAATTTATTGTCAAGATGAAACCATACACTATCTCTAATCTAGAAATTTACTGGTACCCAGTGGAAACCTATTATGCTTTGTATTTATCCGAAATATATTTGGGGTGAGTTGAATCTAACCATGGATCTTGGATAAGGTATACAAGAAGGATAAGTGTGTTATTACTCCTACTATTGATGGGTGAAATGTACAAGTGATAGAACCATAGGCATCTCTTATGGAGCCACCGGTTGAAAACCATAATAGACTTCAAAAGTGGAATGTCCCATGGAGTTACGAACACCAAAATTATAACTATGTTGCACGATATGTAAATAATTATATGACCATTTATCCTTGCTATAAAACATGTGAATTGTATGAATGAGGGTGAAGTTGACCACTTTAGCTTGATTTCCTATCTAGCGAAAAATGACAGTGAAATATTGGAAAAGACGAAGAAATGGAAAAGAGTTTTCTAGAAATGACTAAGGAACTAGGAGGCTCAATCAGACATGATGGTGAAAGGTATCCCAAAATGAACCTAGACATAAGTGAAAAAGATATTGGCAACCTTCAAAGTGTTTTTTTTTTCATGGAATAAACATTATCATCCTAGAAAAATGTATCACCGCCACAAATATAAATTTATGCTAAAGAAATGTCATAAGGATGCCATTGATAAAATCCATGGAGATGGATTGCCAAGTTCATGTAGGTATCAACAAAGGTGGGGAGAGGCTAATAATACTATTAGCGATTTTGTAAGTGTCACAAATGGTACATATATAAATGGAAGAAAGAACCTATTTCTTCATGGTGGAACAAAACAAATAATGTTGCAAGTGGTGCAAAGTCATGGTAACTAATACCATTGCAAGTGGTGCAAAGTCATGGTAACACCTAAAACGTCCTCCATATGTGGATGATGAGATATAGTTTTTCTTTAGTACTGGGAATAAATAATTGATTGAGTTTATATAACCAAAAATCTCCAATTGAGAAATCTAAAAGGAGAGGCAGTTTACCTCATTTGGATATTACATCACTTAAATAACTGAACCAAAATAAGCATCTAAATTGTACTAGTGCTTCCAATATTCATACATTGGTACACAAATATCTAGAATGGTGAGGGAATGGACTAGAGGATGAATTATAAAAAATATTATTTGATTGGCATTGAACTTATTATATCAAATGACCAAGTGAAATTGTTGAATGTAGGAGGCCTATTTGATGTGACATTGCTCCTGTAACTTATTTTGAGAGTTCAAAAAGATTAAAATATGATGTTTAGTATGTAACAAAATCTCCTCCTTGACTAGATAATTCCACTATTGTTTGAGAGCTTGTACTAATGCATAAAACTCTTTGTCATATGTGATATACTAGAGTTTTTCATCAAACAAGCTGAGTGGAATGATAGGCCATGGGGTGGCCACTCTGATTAAGAAAAATATCAATAACCTATTAAGAGGCATACAACTCAATCTTGAAGGGTTTTCTAGAGTTTGGGAAAGGGTAGAACCAATGATGAACAAAAGACCTACTTCAGATGCTCAAATGTATTATTTCCATTATGTATCCAACATAATTCCAACTAGTTGGAAAGGTGATGCAATGGACATGCTTGTTGGGAAAAGTGTGGAATGAATATTCTACATATATTCATTCCTCCTAAAAAGTCTTTAACTAGGTGGAAATGTGGGGAACTGAACAATACATAGGAGGCTTCACATTGGTTGGATCAACAAGGATGCTAGATTGGGTAATGAGAAATCCAAAATATTGAAAAAAATTCTATTCAAAGGAATATTTTTTTATTTTGACCTTTAGCTTTGTGAGTACATAGCAAGTCAACAATAATGTGCATTTCATGGTGGATGTTATCATCCCATATCCAACTAAAAAGAAATATATCATCAATATATGTAGGAAGATGATTACAAAAAAACCTATGTTAGGATGAAAATATCATTGATTAGGCACATAAAAGTTGATGGTGAATTTTTTAGGCCAAATGGCATGACCATCCACTCAAAATGACCAAATTTTGTCTTAAAAATGAAGTTTTCCATGTATCACTAGTGGCCATGTGAACTTAATGGTAGCTAGTTATGAGGTATAACTTCCTAATGTATTAGGAACCCACAATATGATCTAGTTGGTCCTTAATCTATGTTAGTATCTCTAATGATTTTTTCTACTAATCTTGTTAAGTTCCCTATAATCTATCACGAGTCTCCATTCATTTTATTCCTTTTATGGGGATTATAAATATATGAGAAACACATACAAATGAACTAAGATATATTCATATGATGTTTGTAAGCTATGACATGTCATGTTGGATGTTATCATCCCATCTCCAACTAAAACGAAATATATATATATAAACCTAGGTTATGATGAAAATATCATTGATTAGGCACATAAAAGATGATGGTGAATTGTTTAGGCCAAATGGCATGACCATCCACTCAAAATGACCAAATTGTTTTCCTAAAAATGAAGTTTGGGGTATAGTTTGAGTGGGGTAACCATAAAGAAATAGAGACATTTCTAGTGACAACCCTACTTGATCGCTACATGACTAGAGACAATTTGTAGGATAATGTACAAGGAAGATATAAAATTAAAC
The DNA here is from genome assembly GCA_010110895.2 of Picea sitchensis. NCBI lineage: Eukaryota > Viridiplantae > Streptophyta > Pinopsida > Pinales > Pinaceae > Picea > Picea sitchensis. The sequence continues at coordinate 78,027 of SNQJ01S0010449.1, forward strand.
ATCTTCCCATATCACTTTAGAAGGTATTGATTTAGCCTTCCATCATATTTTTCACTGTGATCATATTGATGAGGAAAACTTAGAATTAGTGTGGAAATGGTAATAGTGCAACACCGATTGACCAAAGTGTGATAGATATCATCGTTCAACCACCCTAAATTATCATAAGGCATGGGATGTAGTAGAGTAATGATCTTGAACTTGTAGACCATAGAGGAAAATATCATAATCTTCTTAATACACTAGAATATTTGTGTCAAATTTCGACAGCGCGTTCGACGTAATTGCCACTTTATATTGTCGGGAGAACGAAAAACAACAGACCCCCTCAAACGTCGTTTCACATGAAGTCTCTTTTCCAACAACATAGATTTCATCGTTATTGCAACGTCTTGGAGGTGGCAAGACCGATGTCTTGAACGTGGAAAGACCGATGTCTTGAACATGGAAAGAGAGATGTTTGGAACGTGGCAAGACCGATGTCTTGAATGTGGCAAGAGAGACATCTTAAACGTGTCAAGAGAGACGTCTTGAACGTGGCAAGACCGACGTCTTGAACGTGGCAAGAGAGACGTCTTGAACGTGGCAAGAGAGACGTCTGGAACGTGGCAAGAACGACGTCTTGAACGTGGCAAGAGAGACGTTTTAAATGTGGCAAGAGAGACGTCTCGAACATGGCAAGAGAGACGTCTTAAACGTGGTAAGACCTACGTCTTGAAGGTGGCAAGAGAGACGTCTAGAACGTGGCAAGAGAGACGTTAAGAGGTATCATCTCCGATGTGGTTTCTATGGGAGTGACACTCCAAGATGTCGCAATAACGATTGTGTTGTAGGTATTAAAAAAAAAAAATACAATATCAATACTAAGAGGGACAGGTACATTAACCTTTGCTAAGATACTAGCCATATCCATATTTAAATCTATATCATCGGTCTTAGGCAAGGTTGGTTGAGGAGGAGGACTATCTTCCAATGGTAAAGGGGGTCTTGTCTAATGAGGTTTAGGATCACTAGGATATGTCTCGGGTGTGTTATCACACGAACTCGCAATTGTTGAGCTAAAGTCCAAAAGCTCAAGTGTAATCGTGCGTAATAAGACTGAAAAAATATACTAGAGAGTAAGACCTTGTTTTTAGATAGGATCAAAATAATACTGTACTTTCTTGGGTATGTCAAAACAAGTGCTATCCAATACAAGATCCTATATACCAATGAGATAGCTGAGCAACAAAAATTCCAGAGCCTTCATTGAAACCTCTGACAATTTGTTTGACATTTAGCAGACAATTATATCATCACTAATAATACAACTTGGAAGTCATTGCGGGTATTGCTTTGTATCCTTTGGCTAGCACCACAAATTCACACGTAGCATGCAAATGTTAAATATATATACATTGAGCATAAGGGAAAATTCATAGAATGCAAATTATAGCAATTCGAAACAACCATAACAGATTTGGACTCCGGATATAAAGCTCTGTCTCTCATGCCAAGACATTGAAAATGTAAAACCATGTAAATTCAATATCCCAATACTCGGTCAAAACAAGGGAAGCGAAAAAAGACAAATTTAAATGCTTCAACAACTATAGAAGATTTGTACATAGATATAAAACACATATATATTATGTTTAGTTTCAAATAACAGCCAATGTTACTGTTGTTATATATACACACCTAATCCATCTAGTTTCAAATAACAACCAATGTTAAGTGTCATATACACAATTAATCTGTGTAGTAGATATATTTAAGTGACTGAACATCACAGTAATTTTTCATATCATTTTTCGATAACAAATGTTAGTCGACCCTCAAAAGAATATTTGTCTACACCACCACCATATAAGTTGTCCAAATGTATCTTAAGCCAATAAGCCCTGTCTTTCCTAATGGTTGACCCTCAGCAAATTCTAGAAGTCCTTGACACACGTATGAACCTAGATGATTTAAATACATATGCATTGGGTAAGCACGCCCTAGAAAATCCAAGTTATGTGGATATTAAAAACATTCTTCGTCCTTCACTTTCCTTGCAACCTGATCTAGGCAAAGAACAATAACTTGAATTCACATACTAGCATCAAAGAATCTATGTAGGCTAGATGTAAGAGTAATGTGGAGTATCTTATAGTAAGTTTTAATTCTACATCACAACGCTGAGAGTGCCTCTCACTTTTTGTCTCCTTTGCCTTCTTTAAGCACCATTTCCAACGTTTAATCTTTGTTTCATCTTCTGTATCTGGTTTCTTAGGAATGGGCACCTGCCAAGCAATTTTCACTTCATCAACAAACCATACTTGATGATGCACAAATAGTACAAATATCTACATTTGCTACACATTTGTCTCAAGTATGTAAAATCATTAATGCTATATTATCACCAGAACATCTGATCATTTAAAATCCATGACAATTCTGGAAAAAGAAAATCAACTTACATCCTCTTGATCAATCAAGTCTACAAGGCGACCTCCTCCTGCTTAAAGCCTATCTACCACATCAAGGAATTATTTTATTAATTCTCCCCATTTTATTGAGCCAAAATTATCCAATGCAAAGGAAAATAAAACTCACAAATATATGATCAAATGAGAATCACTTGATAACCATCAAAGAACAACAAAAGTTGGGCTCAATAGGTGATAGAAACCTTAATACTAATCAAGATTTAGTATGTTATTTGAAACAGGTACAAATTAAATCAAAGAGATGAACATCCAACACACATTAAAGTGCCTCTACAAACCATTGGGCCAACCACGCTCCACCTTGCATTTAAGTTATGTCTATAAGAATTGAGGTATGCAAGAATAGCACACTAAATCTATACCTGATATACTCTCTGTATCTTGTTCCTTTGAACTCTCTTCATTGCTTTTCGTTGTTGATTTACCCCATGTATGTGCATTACATAAGAAGGCAAGATTAAATAACCTCCATTATCATACCTAGAATGAATTAGAGTAGTTGTTTTTAATGCCATGCTCCTTTTCAAAACAATCAACATACCTTCATTTTTATCATCATCTTCTATAAAGTGATGTGAGGGATTAGATGATTCTTCATAGAATCAAGGATGATTCTCTTCACTTTGGCTGCCTTCTTGTTATGTTTGGCCAATTGCATGGGATTGATAAGGATTGTTTCCCTCTCCTCAACAAAACTCAGATCCAGCAGCTTTGGTGGCATGCGATTACACTTCCAGGTTTAATGTTGGAAGTACTCTGAAGATTTGGAAGGTCCCTTTAGACTAGTCATATTTGCAACTCTTGGAACATACCTCAACAAAATGTCCATGTTAGCTGAGAAATAAATCAGATCAACAAGTTATCATGCAGTGCGATTGCCTATCTCACATAAACAACATAAATTCACTTTGGAGGCATCTTAACAACTATCATGAGTCCATCTTCTTATCTTAGGCTGGGTAAGCCCAGTCACTGAAGCTAGGGCATCACACTCACTTAAACCCTCTGACAGCTCCCTCTCACAAGCAACAACCTTCTGCATACATGGATTCTTGGAAGATTTCAGATCTGCAGCTCTGGTACGATGTTAAATTTTCAACATGGTAAGCATATCTACTCTTCTAACTTATGATATCATAATCTAGGAAAATAAAATTGTGTAACCTATCAAAAAAGCAGATGAAGGATGCTAGATCTGCAAGCATATAACTATGAAAATATGAACAACAAATACAAATTTGAACTCTCAGTTAGATTTGCTTCTATTAACTTAGAAAGAAGAAGTACAATGCAATAGCTCAAACCTGAATGTTTCACACTCTCCTACTGTCTTATCTGTATGATGTGCCTTTCTTTCTTGTATAGACTACGAAAGTCTAGACTTACATTGTATTTCAATCATCCTTTGGTGTGCCCTAGGCTAGGAGAAAACACTAACCCTAATTCCACCTAGAGTAACATGCCCTGTCTTCATGTATAACTCTGCAAGGAATAAAGTTCCCACAAAGAAAGAACTGAATTCTTGAAGGCATGTGCCTTCCTTCTAGGAACTACCCCGTCCTAAATTTGGAACACTCGAATGCACCTCACTGCTATGCACATAAAACAAGGTAAAGGATATGTTGTAGTTGCTTCACATCTTGAAGGAGAACAATGACTAAGGCTAACAATAATAACTCCCAACTAAACTATGGCTCAATAATCACTAGTGTGCAATGAGCATCTAAGAGGTGGTTGAGTTGCACCCTGTTGCCCAAAATGATTTGGAAAAGGACGAGCTGCAGCCATGAATGGGCAAGGGTGAGGACCACCTGTAAAAGAGACATCCAAGCTATAGTAGGTGCATTAATCCTAATTTCTTCAACTTAGGCATCAACTGTTCTGGATGCCATGATAACACTGACTCTAGCAACCTTAGCAATTCTAGATGAGATTTCCCAGCCCTCCCCAAGTTGATTTTTTGTTTATTGTTTCTAGGGACACAATTTTTAAGAGGGATGTAGAATTAGAGTAACTTAGATATACCAACCACAAATGATCGGGTTGATGGATGGTAGAAAGGAGTCTAATTGTTCCCTATCCTGTGATTGTCACTAGGCCACAACCCCTTTATATACAGACGTGCCTTTTGTAGTTATCTTCATTGAAATACCTTATATTTATATTGGATAATGTGTAGTGATCATTTTTATATGTTGATACACCAATAATATAAGTACCTGATTTATTGCTTCATCTATCTGTTTTGTCTATGTCCTCCATTTGGATCTTGTAGTTAGGATGTTTTATCTGGATATTGTGGAGTTGAATCTAAATATGCTTCTGCTATTTATGCTTAATATAGAATGGTAACCATAATCCAAGCAAAAAGGGACTTTGCTTGACTGCAATAGCTCAAAGAGAATGTGTTAAACACAAGCTTGGATTGTAGGGTGGAGGATAAAAATAGTTTTGAGTAGGTCTCAAGGGGAAGGGTGCCTTCCCTCCTTGAGACTTTTAACTCTGGTTTGCAGTGGTCATGGATTAACAGATTGGTTATCAGAAATGGGATTTATCATTTATGCCCTTAGCTGACTGATTTATTTCCAAGGAAAAATCTGATGTTACAAATAGTATAACAAAAATGGGTATGGTAGATGCCAATGACATTCATAAGTGCTTTTAATACCTTTACATGACATTCCTACATTTGATCCATCATCACCAAAATTGTAAGATTGTTCTGGATTCAGTTACATGCAGTAGCCTCTTTGAAAGAACAAAATGACATTAGGAAAAGTGCATGAATCTTTATTAGGAGGATTAGTGAAAGTCAATATTTAAAAGCCCGAGAATAGAAGCATGTATTCTAGTTAGATCCATCATTGGCCGGCTTGATTGTGGAAATGGGATCCATCATTTATGCAATTTTTTATTGTCATATTTTGTAATAATTTCATGAGACACTATTTCTTTAGATCTGGCAGTGATTCTAAGTTTTGAAAGATTGAACAGAAGCAATGTGAAGAGAAATTAGAAATCAGTCTTCTTGGTCCTTGTAACAATATATGGGAAATATGTAGAAGCAATGGCTTGTGGAGGAGCAGGATGTTTTTCCGGGGCAACACCTAGAAGCAACTGCCATTTTGATGGAACAAGTACCTTCAGGAGGATAAAAGAAAAATGAATCCCAAGAAGACACTTCCTTAGATGGTTCCAGGTTTGACAATGGATCTGATACTTCTTCACTTGCAAATTGTAGATCCTCGTTATCTATGTCATTACCTAATCTTCAATCATGTTGGCCATCCATGCCCAAATCCAAGTCTAGAGTGTAGAACATAGCACAACTCAAAGTTTGGCTTGTTTAAAATCAGATAACATCAGAAGATGAAGATGAAGGATAACAACCAACAATAGGTCCAGATCAAGAGGTTGAAAAATATGGAGTCTCCATGAAGAGGAAAAGAGCAACCATTGAGGTGAGTGGTGGATAAGGTGTGAGGGAATGACAAAAATGCAAACTTGGCTCTAATATCCTAGTGTCTATAGGTGAAATTTCAAGTTTAAATTGTTAAACGGGATGAAAATGTGATCAAAATGCCCCTTCTATATTGTTCATGACCTTTGTTTATAGATGTGGGTCATGAGAGAAAAATATATCATTTTGATGTCAAGTGGTAAGTCTTTTATATGTACTTTTGGTCTTGTCAGTTTCAGTCCCTAACAGGACGGGTCAGTCCTATTGTTTGTAATTGAAACTTATATTTAGATCCTTGAGTAGGATTAGTTCAAGTATCTAGAATGAAGTTGTGGTTGATAAGCTCAAAGGTTGGCAGGCATTTATGTGTAATTTACTCAAATGAAATAAGTTACATTCTCTTTCAATTTTGTCCTTGTTTTTGTTCAAGGATATGACCTACATGTTAGGATAGAATAGAATCATCCAAGCATGGGTCTCTGTTCCTTGAATTGAGAAATTTTTGTATGCATGAAATGTTAAATTTAGAGGTCACTACTGCAATGCCAATTAAGTGGTGCAAGGTGAAAGGAAGAGACTTTAGAATATTGTATATTTTTAGTTTGTGAATAAAATTCTTCCAAGTCATGTTATACTTTTATTCCAATTAGCTATCTTATGTTGAAGATGTGGTTCTTAGAAGCATCCTAGGTATAGACAAACTTTGTCTTTGGTGAAATAAAGAGAATTTTGAACTCAATTATCCTAATTCTTGTTCTCTTTGGAAATAGTTATATTTATGCAGATTTAAAAAGAAACTTATGGATTGCATAGGTTTTATGGAATGAACACTTTTACTTGAATGTAATGAAAAATGGGTTTTAAAGTTTAAAGGTTTAAGTGATATACAAGGTGAAAACAATCATGCGTGATTGATTCTTTAAGTGTTGCCAACTTTACAAAATTACAAATTATGTAAATGCGATGTTTGAAGGAAATGTAATGAAGGATGATTTAAGGAGTTTTGTTGGTTACTTGAATAAAAATATTTATCTTCAATGGTTGCGAATTTATAGGATTCTAGGGCTAAGCAATGTGGAAATGCGAGGCGGAGTTACAGACTCACCGAGATAAATTTGAAAATTTTTAAGCCCTACCAGAATCATGGAGAGGATTTTATGAGATGGCAGACTTTCCCATGAATGTAGTATCATGATTTGTGTTGTTCACATCGATGCCAAAAGTGAGCAACAAACCAAGATAAGGGATTTTCACAAACCTAAACCTATTCCTCTAGTAAATTTTGATCATTGGTGAATCTATTTTATTGGACCTTTGTACTAGAAAAGAAGAAGAAACTTTCAATATGTAATTATGGGCATAAATCTATTCACGAAGTGAGTAGGAGTTCAGGTTGTTGGATTTATAATTGTGTAAGAAGCTACAAGTTCTCGTTTGAAAATATATTATATCACTATGGATGTCTGGTACATACATCTTGTGATCTAGGGGTCCACTTTTTTGCAAACACTTATAAATGGTTCATCGGATATTTAAGGTTGTTGATTAAAAGAGTATTCCATACTACCCTATTGAGAGATTTCTAACAAAGAGTATGAACAAGGTATTGCATCCATACTCACAAAATATTAATGACTTGAAGAGATTAGATTACAATAATTGACTTGATGTTATTCTCTGGGAATATAGGACAACATGGAAGAAGTGATAAATGTAAAAACCTTTGATAAATAAGCAATAATGTCGATAGGAAACTAGGTGTTATCCTTGTAAATAGAAATAACATAGAGATACCAGACAAAATATTTACAAAAAAGGAATTGGAAGAATTAGAGAGAGGACTAAGAAGAAAAAATGATTGGAAGAATTAGAGAGACTAGAGAAGAACATGCTTTGTGAAATATTTAAATGAGAAATGATCAATATTATGGTGAAAAGTTATGATGCAAACAAGATCAAGAAGTAAGATTTTGAAGATGGCATGCTGAATGACATTGCACCCATTCAACTCTAACGTTTTCTGACATTCTTCCCCACAGAATTATACTGAAACAAATATCTATTTTTTGTTCGCCGAGAAGACCCGCAAACCCTTTTTGAAGCGTCATTATTATAGCAAACTTGTCGCAACATCCGTCAAATGCAACATATTTATACATTTTGTAGCATCGCAATTCCGATGTAAAAAAATCCTAAGTGACCGTTGGTATTTTGACTTGGTGAACATACTAAGGTGACCATTGGAGGGGAAAACCTAGTTTCCAAAACGTCGCAATTGCGACATATATATTCACAAACGTGGCAAGAGAGACGTTCCAGTGGAAAACGTGGAAAGAGTGACGTTAACGTGGCAAGAGAGACGTTAACGTGGCAAGAGAGACGTCAACGTCGCAAGACCGACATTATCGGGCAACATGATTTTTATTTTTTTTAAATTTCCTCTATTTTGCGACAATATGGACAATTTTGTCCATAATACCGCAAATAAAACGTCGGAACTTTTACAATATGTACTAGTGATACCATTATCTAAGATTAGGTAGAAGAGGTAATCTTTAATTCAATGGTTATGAGTGAATAAATCTTCACAATTGGAAAAAGGTGGTTCAACATATATGGGAAACCATTGAGTTATTATAAGAAGATGGTATTCAAGGACATTTGATGATGTAAACCCTATAATTTTTGTAGTCATGGATTTCATATTTATGGCATGTGCAGTATTTGTGGTGGCAAGGGTAGGGGGTGGGGTGTGAAAAGGAATGGTTGAGGGAGGAGCGGATCCTAGACTAGGAGGGGGAGACCTTAGAGTATTAGGAACATAGGAAAATGATTCAGTCAAAGTGTCTCTATCAAACATCTCTACTTAAGTTTAAATAAAATAGAGTAAGACACTATTAAACTTGATAATAAGCATTGGTTTAGGATTAGTGACAGAAATTTGTACTTGAAGTTCAATCAACTATTAAATGTAGAGCTATACTCACTAACCTGAAACCTAGTGAAAGTGAAGCTAACTATACATGGGGATTGGTGATACCTAGGTGGATAGAATCAACCTTTTAAAGATAAAGAATCACAAAATGTTGTCCAAGTCACAATAAGGTTTTAAAACTAACAAGTAGGAGAATTGTCCCCATGTTCAATGTAGATCATCGAATTATCCAAGGTGTATAGCCAACATTCCAATGTTATACCATCCATATGTATGGGTACACACTCCAATTTATTTTTCTTTGACATTTCTATCTACAAGTTGAAATACATGGGCATGCTATGTATCCAAGATTGTATCCAAGATTCCACCAGTTTTCCATGCATGTGTCATCCAAATATTGGCAATGCCACCCTTGGATGAAGGAAAAACATTAGTGTATATGTTGATGATATACCCATCATCTTCAAGAGGGTTTGCAACACTATTTCCAATGTGTCATTATTCAATTGCAACCGTTGATGTTGAGTGAACTTGATGGTGGGGTCTTATGAATATTTCTTCTTATTGGGTTCCATGGATGAAAAAATCGATCCAATATATCGAGGAGCAGGCCACAAAAGAATGTGCAGATATGTTTCTAAGGATGAATATGAGGCCACAACACTCCAATATACTAAGGAGTAGGGCCCATACAAGACGTTGAATGCAGATTTGAGTACGACGATCTATCGTTTTCCAATAAATAAATAAAATTGTCACCAGGAGCTTAATGCTCTAATACCAATTCATGTGATCAATCAACCCATAAATGCAATATCCAATCATCGGAAGAAGAATGACACAACCAAACAAAAACACATGCACTTTGGGTTGCTTGTTTTTTATTTGCATATTAGATAATGAATAATTTGGTCTTAGAAAACTACTTTCCTAATTTGATTAAATCCTTCTTATATTGTTTAATTACTTAATATTGTGATATACTTTAACACAAAAAACAATGCAATAAATAAACTACTCAATCTTACCACATCACCTCAGGATGCATCATTTAAACTAGGATGCATGGAAGGAATACTTTAAACTAGTACCCCATTACATGGCTTGATTATTTAAATAAAATAAACTTTTATAGTGATAAATTCTCAATATATAATTAAATATAAATTAAAAACGTTAAACAGTATTTACCTTTTTCTAAGTCAAATGAATCTATAAAAATATAATAAATTGCTAAATAGATCACTTTCCATGTAAAAAACATTAATTCAAGTGACCAATCTCTTCCCTATAAAATTATAAAAAGTCTTTTCAAGTTATTAAGACAAATCTCTCCATCATAAAATCTTTGTCTCGTTCACTGCTTGGCTCAACGGGCATCTAGTTCAAAAACATGCTTTCTGGGAGATCAGGGATGGGGAAAGTGCACTATTCTGGTAGGCCTCATTGCAGCAACAAACCCCCTTAGTTGATCTAGATGAACTTAATCCCCTTCGGCACGCACTGCCACTTGACATATTCATATGGGTTAAGGATCTTTGGAGAATGATTGACAAGAACCTGTCGTGGTGCACCTGGAAGACAAACCACTCGGAGCTACAACTCCCAGGGGAAACAAATCTCCAGGTCTGGAAAGCCTGCGCAAACCAAAGGAAAAATCCCACTAGAACATGCTTGAATATTCTCAGATGGGAACACTCCACAATAGGAAAATTATTGGTAAAAGAAGCCTATTACCTGTAGGGGAACTATCAGGAACAAGCTAAGGAGAGTATTTGGGGAAAGATCTGGAACTCGACACTCTGGCCAAAAGTGTCCATCTTCCTTTGGCTCACATTTCAAAACCGCATCCTTACCTGGGATAATCTAAAAAATAGGGGCTTTATAGGACCCTCAATCTTCCCCTTATGCCAACAACATGAGGAAACGATGGAGCACATCTTTAACAATTGCCACTATAGTCAAATGATCTGGGATCTGGGGTCTCAACTAATGCGACGTTCCAATAGAAACATAAATAGCATCAAAGATACCATAGAAAATTGGGACTCGCTCACCTATCAAAATCTCATTCTAGCTCGCATCTGGAAGATCCTTCCGGGCTTCACTCTCTGGCAGATTTGGAAGAAAAGAAATAAAATAATTTTCCAATCAAAACCTCACCTCCCACCTCAACCTGGGAAAGAATCATGAAGCTAATTAAGGAAACGATCAAAAGAAGGCACTGGAAAACCGAGGAATTAAAATGCAGCCCGGGTGAGCATGCTATCCTTCACAACTGGCACCTTAGTTTGGCTGACACCCCCACTTCTGCAGCATTTACCAGCCGCCTCAACAACCCAACCACCTAGACCCCCCCACCAATTGGTTTCATAAAAATAAATTTCGACGGGGCTTCAAAAGGGAATTCGGGTCCAACGGGATTCAGGGTAGTCCTCAGGAACTTAAATGGAAAAATCCTCCATCTAACAACATGCTTTCTGGGTTCCAACACTAACAATGCATTCGAACTATGGAGCCTCCTAGGAGGAATCAAGGTCTCAACATAGAACCACTTCAATAAGATCATTACGGAGGGGGACTCCCAGATCATCATCCAGCTCATAACCAAAATCCTTCATGAAGAACACCCCCTAGAAATCTCACCCAACTGGAGACTCTCAGGACTCTTGGAGGACTTCGACTCTCTCCTACGGCCTAGCCTTACTATCATCCCCTCTCATGTAAAAAGGGACACAAACAAAGTCACAGATTGTCTCACAAATAAAGGAGTGGCTACCATGATCGAGTAGATCCACTGGAATGCCCAAACCTCACCTCGCTCTGAACTCTCAGATTGATGCCAAGATTTAGCCAATAGGGACTCCCCAACCCCGAATGGGGTGACACACAACACTCAAGTGCCATGTCCCACAGGGATTGGACAGGCCATAAATAAGGATGGTCAGCTCCCATCCCCTCGAAATTAAGAATGGGAGCCAACCAGAACTGCCAGCTAGCAATGGTACTTCTCCCTCGCGTGAACAACCAGGCGGCCATCAAATTCAATGCTAGGGAGGCGATCATGACAGTGGTCCTGTCGCACCTTCCGGTTATTATCCACCTTTGCATTTACCTTCCTCATTTCGTTTTTGGTCTGCACTAGGATCGCATTCTAGAGCTTGGGACAGACTATTGTTGTATCCACTGTAATTTCTCCATTAGCTTCATCCTCTCGATGCCCCAGGAGCGTGGAAATTCTCATTGTGGCCCAGCCTGGTACAACATGGTTGCAAGGCATAAACAAATACAAAATCTTGAGAGGGCACTCTCAATTGCTCGCACCCAGAGAGCTAAGCTTGCTCACAGAGATGGAAGGGAAAGGATGGCCTAGTCACCTCCAACAGTTTTTGTGGAGGAGATCATCTCAGAGGAGGCCATCCAACTCCCTCCAGAGGATATGCTCTTCATGGTGCCAGAAAATTGGAAGCCTCCAACCAGCTTCCCCGAGGAAGAAACTCGTGCAGTTATAGCGGCTCACCATAGTGAAAACACCATGGACTCACAAATAGGGGATTTCCTTATCTATTACATTGAGGAGAAACTCCCGGAGGAGTGCCTCCAAATGGCCCATAATGACATAATCTCAGAGGGTCTCTCTCCTTTCACAGTCTCAGAGCACGAACCCGGGAGCACAGGGATGGGAGTAGAGGGTGGGGCTGAGGAGCGGAGCGCGAAAATGGGACACCAGGATGGCGCAAAGGAAGGAACGTGGGCTGTAGCAAGCAAGGTAGAGGGTGGGCGCACATCAAAGGAGGGTGGCGAGGTCCTTGCACCACCTTCTATTTCGATAACCTCAGACCAGTGGTGTGTCCCTCCGCCCTTCTTCCATCCAGAAGAACTCGATTTGGTGTTTGATTTGAGGTGCCAGATGGCAGACCAGGCCTATCATGGAACACTCATGGGCCAACGCATAGACATTCTCTATTATGATTTCTTCAACGCACCAACAAAGCAAAGATGCTCGATGTGTGCGAGAGTCTATGCCCTGCCAACGCGGAACGAAATGCCCAGTGAAGACCTCGACAATGAAGAACTCAACGGGTAATAGCGTGGCTAGACTTGATTTCTTGTTTTGGTTAGATGCTCAGGCTCTGGTTGGGTGTTATGTCAGTTAAAACTCTTTTCTGTTTAGTTTCTGTTCAGTTTCAATTGTCATGGACAAATATGCAGATTATAGACCGCCCCTCATCTTGGTTTCCTCAGGGTAGGGAAGATGGTGGTTTGCCTCTTTTGGACATGTTATCCAGGGCTCCCAACTGGTCCGGTTTCCATTTTTTTGGCGGAACAGGTATCATAAGAGACCTTATTGGATTTAATAATCCTGACCTTAGTATTATCAGTATTAATAGTCATACCCATATTGGAGCAAAAGTCCTTGAAGATTATTAGTTGGTTTTCAAGATCATGGGGACTCCTTGCCATAAGAACGATATCATCGGCATAAACAAGAAGATTGATGACTATACCAATGAGAGTAGGGCCGACACAACTTGATTTTTCCAAGCATTCTTCTAACTTGTCAATGTATATGCCAAAAAGGGTAGGGGACAAGGGACAACCTTGTTTGACTTCGATATTGTAGTTAATCTCTTTTGACCAGTCCTCAGTGTTTTTAAACTTAGTAATAACGTTCTCATACATCCTTATTGCAGCATCCCTCAACTCACTTTTATCTTTTCCAACCTATTCCAAAGTTTTTTCCTAGGAACCATGTCAAAAGCTTTTCTAAAGTCAACAAAACAACAAAAAAGACTGGTTTTAGTATTGTGGAACTCCTCTGCAATGATCCTAAAGGTAACAAGATGGTCCACAATTTAATGATATCTCCTAAACCTGGCTTGGCCTTTAGCTCTTTTACCGTGACCTTCTAGCCAAAGGCTAATATTCTTTTCCAAAATAATTCCATAAAGTTTGGCTAAAATCAGACTAATCATAATGGTCCTATAATTAGAGGGAATGTTTCTATCCCCATTTTTAAAAATTGGAACAGTAAGGCTTTGCATCCAGGGTTTAGGGAAGCCTTGCTTGACTACTAAATTGAAGAGCTTGTGTATGTGAGGGATAAGGATTGGCCTTTTGATTTTAAAATTTTCAGCTTGGTAGCCTTCAATGTCCTTAGCTTTCCCATTTGCAAGCAGCTTAACCTCGAACTCTATGTCATCTAAAGAAAAAACTTCTTCCTTTGTAGGGACAATAGGAATGGTGTCCATGACATTAGGGAACTCATAAAGACTTTTAAGGTAGGAATTCCAAACCCTTAAGGAAATCCTATTACTTTCTTTAGTATTGCATTTTAGAATTTGGCTCGAGAACTTCTTAGGATCCAACTTGTATAGTTGTGAAAGTTGCTCTTGCCATTTATTGATATAGTATCTTTTTTTTCCTTTTAATTAGGGCTTTGTACGTCTTGATCTTATTGAGTTTTAAGGGCTCATTAGAATCATCCCTAATGCCTTTCCTAGCAATTTTACATTCTTTATCATAACAAGGGTTGGTCGTTCTATTATTCTTTTTATAAGATAGCTCGAAAGAGAACTTGTTAATAGAAGTGGAAAGGGTAGTTGTTAAATTATGATAGAGTTTTTCAATGTTGTCTTTATAAGTTAGGAGGTTTAATTTACTATTTAAATCATTTAAGAAAATGCCAACTTTACTTTTGTCAAAGCGCAAATTCCTTTGATTATCAGAATTCTCTTCAATGGTGCTCCTATGCATGGAAAATTTTAGAGTTAGGGTTAAAGGTTTGTGATCAGAGTCAGACGCATGGTCATTTAAAAGGTCAAAAGTTGTTATTTGGTTGGAAACAGAGATATCAGATATCACATAATCTACAACACTACTACCTAGACCATGAATATAGATCATCTGGTTGGAGTTTGGCCACTTCATTACTCCATTGCAAATTATTAGGTCTTGAGAGTTGCAGAGCTTGACCAACTTAGTACCAAACAAGTTCTCAATTAGGTCTGCAGAGCTTCTTTTGTAGCTATTAGATAAAACAAGGTCCTCATTTAGCCATAAAGGATTATGGTTGGACTCATTACTTAAAAGATTATCTTGTTTAGTTGCAGTCTTAGCATTAAAGTCCCATAGCAGGAGGATATTACCTTCATTTTTCAAATTATAAATATCTTGTTCTAAATTATTATAAAGACAAATTTTATCTAGATTATTTTTCTTATAAAAAGTAGAACTAATAAGTGCAAAATAACAAATTGCTATATAAATCTTCTTAGCATTGGTGTCTGAAATTTCTATCCAAATGTATTGATTAAGAGGATCGATCTTATGAAGTTGAATGTGAGGAGAAATGCTCTTTCTAATATAACAAGCTATGCCTCCTATCCCTCTACGATGGGTTTTTTGTTCCATGTCGACCACAAGACAAATCCTTCCATGCTAGGGACCATAGACTCCTCATGCTCCCAAAGTTTCAGCTAGACAAATAATATCAATATCACTTGGGATCCAACTTATCATAGGACCTTTGCGCCATGGAGAGCCACAACAATTCCAAAAAAGGATCCCGAGTGTCCCAAATTCCCATTTATTATTATCCTTCTAGTCTCTATCCTTAACAATAATTTTTCGATTTCTAATTAAAGGATCCACTCTCTCTTTTTTACTTAAAAAAATAAATAAATCTTTGTTTGGTTATCATTTATGTACAAAATTGTCTTTATTAACATCTTCTTTCATAGAACTAAACTACATAGTAAAGTTGGAAGTGACAATAATACATATTAAAAATAAATAAATAAAAATTAGATTACAATGTATAGAGATATTGATGCATTTTAAATCTTATTTCAATAAAATTGAAGGTCAATGGAGGACAATGTTTTACCTATTGCAACAAATACAATATTGAAATTCTAATTTAATTTTTGCTAATAAATATATGAATATATTTAACACAATATCCATAAATGTTCCATTAAAAAATGAGAAACAAAATTGAAAAATACATATATACAATTTTAACATTTAAAATAAAAATAAACTTTACATATATAAACTTTAAACATCTTTGTAAATTTGAAGCATTATTCTTTTTTTATTGAAAAAAATAAAGTACTACTACTCTTCTAATATGAAAATACAATAAAAGTCAATGATATGGTTGGTTGATGTCAACTACAGAGTGGATTAAATACTTGTGGTGGATAGGGTATTGATTTAGTAGACTTTCATGTTTAGTTTGAGCTTGAAGAAAAACACACATGCATTAAAAGTTTTTCATATCCCCAACTATAAAGTGAGTATTATTAAATTTTTTAACTTAACTAATTTTTGAAATAATATTTACTTGTAGTTTAGTCTTAGTTTTATAGTGATATTTTGAATAAATATAATGAAAATATTTGTAAAAAATTATGTGTTTGTAATAATGGAATAAATTTATTTACATTTTAATTTAATATAATTATAATTTAAAGTTCTTAGTTTCCAAACTCTCATTTCTTTGATGTTGAAGTTCCCAAAAAACTCCCAAATTATCGTGGTGGAATTTGTGAATCAAATTATATTTAGCTCTTGAAAATTCCTCTCGCTTCAGCGATACTTTTGAAAATTGCAAAGCAGTGCATTGCAGAACTTCATTTCCAATATACTAAGCCCGTAAAGTATTATATCACATGAATTGTATGATGTATTTTTTGTGCCGTATTTATCTTTTACACATAAAAACATATTTTATGATAATAATTATTTGCCTGCATTTACAACATATTTATTATTTAGTTAATCCATGTTTATATTATTAAAATTTGAACATTTATACTAAATAAAATAATTATTAATAGAAAGTATATCAATGGTTGTACTATTATCCAAATGAAAATAAATTTCTAAATTTGAACGTATTCCAAATTTAAGTTTTAGAATTTTCATATTTATCATCTCAATTATTTAAAAAAATAGTTAAAAAAAAATGATATTTCTTTACATGAGCTTTGGAGAAGATAAAATATGAGAGATGATATATTATTACACAAAAAATAAAATTATATTGAATAATTAAATTATTTACAATGTACTGTGACTCCATTACAAGCTCTTACTAGATCTAACTTATTCCCAATATAGAATATAGAATGAAAAGTTGAGAGAATATTGTTGCACAACTGAGAGGGGGGTGAATCAATTGTTCCCGTGCTTAAACAATTATGCTTCTTTTAAAATTCTTTACAAGGCACTCAATGATGATCACAATAATGCAGGGAAATAAGCAATGGCACATTTAGCATCAGTCACATATATGAGAAACACAGAGACAAATATTTTCCTGAGGAAACCCATACAGGGTAAAAACCTCTTCTTCTTTAT
>SNQJ01S0010450.1:24345-40847 GCA_010110895.2 Picea sitchensis
TAAAATTTAAAGGGGGAAATCATTGTTTTACTATATTATGCTATTTAAAAAATTATTCATTAAAAAGAAAAAGGGAAAAAGGGTAAGTTTCTGCACATGCCTTTTTGAGTTTAAATAAAAAGGGGAAGGAGGGAAGTCTAAAATAATTAGGAAACTAGGAAAAAGCGGGAAACATAAAAAGAAAGGGGAAACACAAGGACAAAAAATTAAAAAATAGATAGTCTGACTTAGTAAGGTATCTAGCATTTAAGAACTTTCTAATTTAAACTCAGTTAGTAAATTGATAAGGGGGAAATTCATTAAAACTTGTAAGGGGATATGGGGACGCCTAGGAGTGATTCTAGGAGTGCCTTTAGGTGAGTGAGAGAAATAGGAATAATTAATTAATTAATGAAATTAACTTATGGAGGAATGAAGGGGATGGGTGACACTTGTACGAGAAGGATTATTATGAATTAAATTAATGAACAATGAATTAAAAGGGATTTTGGGAAAGTTTTTGACTTCAAAACTCTATATAATGGAGGGAGGAGAAAGATGAGGGGGCTCTTCTATTTTGTGTAACGTTACACTGCAAAAATCTATACTTGACTGACTTAGCTTGTGGGAGTTGGGATACCCAGCTCGGTGAGGAGTGGTAGCTCAGCCTTGCGAGGTGAGCTAGGAGCTAGCTGATTCTCTAGATAGTGTGTGTGGCCGCTCTGCAGCTCTGGGGGATAAGGGGGAAGAATAGTACCCCTAGCGTTGGTTGGGAGGTACCGGTGAAGTCTCATTGGTCGGCAAGCGGGAGTGGCACGAAGTGCGCGGGACATCAACTCAGAGCGGGCGATTGGAAACGATATGCTTCCTTTATTTTTGCATGGTAAATTGTTAGTATGATTTATGATTTTAGATATGCATGTTTAATTAGGTAAGGAAAATGATTGTCTTAGCAATTCTAGTGGATGACTGAATTTTTCCCAAAGCCTTTAGCTTGATGATTGATTGACTCCCATGGCCTTCGATTCCTAGCATGTCTTGACCGCTCTATGGTTTTTGATTTGTGATGATTNGGTTGTTTTTTTTTTTTTTGGTCCCTAGCTTATGAGTCCTCGCCTGAGCAGTCGGCCAGGAGCCTAATCAATGGTCGTCGCTTCAGTGTTAATAGACCTATGGATCTCAACGCTCTTCTTTTCTGTGCGTGGAGGATGAGCGAAGGACGTTCCTATCAGCCCTCTACCTCTGTTGTTTTTCCTTGGCTGATTGTTTGTCTTGTGCCTTCTTGCATTTGAATACCTCTCTGTATTGTTCATTATTTTCCACTGCAAGTATTCAACCATGGAATGTTTTTCTTTGCAACTGTTTATAGTTCATTGGCGAATAGCTCCGCGTATTTAATCCATAGTTTACTTGGCGATTTATTATTTCTAATGTCCTTTACACTGATTTTTCGATGCACTAAAACCTCGAATATTTTTTCCTCTGCATTTCATTAGATCTGATGGATTTTATCCTTCACGATTCAACACCTTCCTCGCTCTACGCTTATAAATTTTGGCCTATAAATTATTTTTCTCTGCAAATTAATCTATCTCATGGGTGAATTTACACAACGAATTTTACACTTTAGTTACTACATTCTTTAGTTGAGATTAAATGCTTCCTTGAGTGCATGCTTCTTTCTACACCGGAACCACCATGAATTTTATTTACTAGAAGTTTATTTTACTGTGTTGGGGGCGTGGTTGCAGTGGATAGGGATGCGTTTCTTGTGCATTGTTCACGTTTTTTTTTGGGGGTGTAATGGACTAGAATTTTATTTGGAATACATTGCAATCTACACCTCTTTAAAACTGCATTTTGTAACTCTTTTTACCTGGCGAAGTTTCCTTGTCAGGCTGTAATCGATACCCTCATCTGCAAGGCAATTCTGAACTTTTAAGATTGCACTACCATAAAATTTTAATGACTGTGTTTAAGATACGTTTTTACTGCCTTAGGGACAACGATTGACTTTTTCTGTGAGCGAATTGACTACGTATCCTTGAAATCTCACCCTAGGTAGTGTTTCTCCTATTAAAGACCATGATTTTTGCCTTTATTGATGACTACATTTTTCCTGTTAAAGACCATGATTTTTTCCTTTATTGATGACTGCATTTTTCCTGGTAAAGACCATGATTTTTTCCCTTAATGATGACTGTGTTTTTCCTGTTAAAGACCACAATTTTTTCCTTTCACCTCTGCGTCTCCACGTCCTTTTTAACCTAGCGATTTTTCCATTAATCCTTGTGATCCACCTCTGCCACTCATATTTATTATCTCTGCCTCTTCAAGGCGATTTTGGTCTGGAGGTGGCAACAAATTGCCTCTGCGTCCTCGTGTCTGTTTTCCAGCCTTTTCCTCCTTTTTATATGTACTTGATTGTGGTTGAATGCTCTGGAAACATTTTGGGTGCTTAGTTGGATTCAACGATTTATTTATCTTGTATTGTATAGCTCAATTTTGGCTGGGTTAAGCGATTGGTGTAAGGTGATAATTATATATAAATCTATCTTGTATTTTTGGCAGCCATTTATTTCAAGACTGAAATTTATGTTAGGAACAACCCCTTATGATTACAGACAGCATGGATTTAGCATTACCTGGAAGGCGATTGATTTCATGTCTCACAATGTCCTCACCTTGATGTCAGCAATTTATGCATTAATTTTAAGGAAGGGGCATTTTTAAGGAAAAGTTAATTTTGTTTACTGTCAACTTGTTTCTTTTACCCAACAGCCTAATATGTGATTGATAGCTGGTAAAACCTTAATACTGTTCTAGACAGCGTGTTGGAAGTTAATTCATTGTTAGCATTTTAATCATAAGCCTTGTAATTGATATCATGAATGTTGTTTATATATTGGTGTTGATAATTTAGATTGTGTTAATGTTAGTTGATTTGTATTTAATGTCTAAATTTCAATTCTAGACTTGCGAATTAGATTGGTATTAAGGTTAATTTAGAATAGAAAATTATTAACTAGTAGTAGTTTGGACTTGCTAAAATTGGATATGGGATAAATGTTAAATGATATTTAGTTATTGTCTAAACTTGTAAATTAGACTCGCTAAAATTAGAGTGGTATATCATGTTAAGTTATCTTGGTAAATCAATGACTTTTGTAATTTAGACTGGTTAAATTAGACCTATATTTAACGTTGAATTAGATTGTAATTTTGACCAATTTTGACTTAATAAATGGTTAGGTGGTTGTCAAAGTCATGTATTGGCTTGCATTCTTCCCTTGTTTTCATATTCTTGTGTCCCGTCGACCTGTTGCGTGGGGTATGTGTGTATCCTTCTGGTCAATAGTCGGCCCTAGCACGTCAAAGTTATCAAAAGTTCTTGGTCTAGATAGAATGTGTCGTGCCAAGGTTATAGCCACGTCTATCCCCTGGGGACAACATGATTCCCGATGACAGGATCATTGCGTGCCCTAAGGTATAGAGGAAAAGGATAACTTGGCCGAGGTCTGTGCCTTCCGTGTGGGTGTTTTTGGCCAATGTGAGTTGTTTTTAGTGCTTAGGTTGTTACGCCTTCATACCTTTGGTTCACGCACCTTGAGGCTCTAGCCTTTGGTCATCAAGGTCATTGCATTGGGTTGGGGATGTTGTCCCTTAGCTTGTAGGTGTCATCTTGTTGTGTCGGGAGGGTAGTCATTGCTATATTTTGATCTACGCATGTTTTCCCCGCTGCTCGTTGTGCTAGTGCTTTGAGTCATCATTGTCTCTTGCCTGATCTGTTTGAGTTGTGTTGTCATCAGGTTGCATCCTTAACATGTGTTCTTTGTTGCGTTCCTTTCCTTCTTGAAAAACAAAAAAAAAATTGCGCTTGCGTGCATCACGTGTAGTCGTAATGACAGGGTTGTTACATATGGTATTAGAGTGGGTTCAACCCTGCGAATGTGGATTGATAGGATTTCCACTACAGTAAACCCATGAGTATTAACCCTTGCATTAATTCAAAACCTTAACGTGTCCATGTGGTGATCGTGTCAGAGGACGCCTCCGAGGTTCACAAATTGGTGTCATGGAAGGAGGTGCGACGCCTCCAGAAGTTCCCGCACCCTTGAAGTGGAACCCCCAAGGGGAAGAACAAGTCCTTGGGCTGGATTCACTTGTTGTAAGGGATGATGATGGTATGACAAGGCCCTTCCAGGTAATGTCAAGGGCCTTGATTCACTATCGGTACTGAGATGAGGCCAGGGCACCTATACCCCTGAGGGTCCACAACACGCCCTAGCTAGTACCGTTAGCATCCACCGAGAGCTCGAGAGAGTTGATTTATTGATTCCATAAGTGTCTCAGATGGTTGTGTCGTCGAGGCATGGTTTTAGAGAAAGGAATTATGCTTCACACTTCGCGATTACGACCTCCAACATGAAGGTATGCATGGTGGTATTTCAACTGAAGGGGAGCACTCTTCTATGGTTGAAGACACTCCTGCCACATTTGAACATGGTCGTTGATGACGTGTCATGGGAACTATTCGAGGAATGGTTCTAGGAGAAGTATATTTCTGAGGAATTCGCTGAGTGTCATCTCAACGAATTGATGCCTTGTGACAAGGTAGTCGTATAGTGCCTAGGTACAAGGCCCATTTGGAGTTGCTTCGGTATGCTCTGCACCAAATTACCCATAAACTTAAGGTCAAGAAGTTCGAGTTTGGCCCTATTGTTAGAATTCAGCTTCTACTTCAAGTACCAGGAACATTGGACCGAAGAAAGTGTGTTGGACTATGGGGAGCCACATTACCAGAATTACTACCCAGAGGAAAGGGCCGAAACATTTGGATCAGTCGGACCCACTACCGTGGGAGTTTTGGGCAAGACCCATCAAATTCATGCAGTGGTGAATAAACTCTAGGAAGAGCACCAATCTACTATGCTCAAGACGTCAAGTACCATCGCTGACCAGATCCTTAGTATTTTGATAGATCCCAGTGCTACCGAGAGTTTCATTTCCGGTGCAGTGCTAAAAAGGATTAAGGTAAAGGCAATCGAACAGGACAAGTTTAGCTTCATAGAGATGGCTTCAGGAGCCAAACAGAAGGTTGGAGGAAAGGTTAGGGGTTGTACCCTTAACCTGGGAGAGTTTTTCACCAGGGCCAACCTGTACATCACGATCTTAGGATATTATGATGTTGTGATTGGTATGTACTGGTTTGAATCGCATGAGGCGATACTCAACTATAAGATGAAACGGTTGAGCTTGGTCGATGATGAGAGACAAAGATGCGTGATTTTAGTTAGGAACCAGGGAGTTTCCCTGAGGTTCAGCTTTTCCTTGCAGCTACGAAAGAGCATGCACAAGGGTGCAATCTTTATGTGATCCTTGTGTTGAATGAAAGGGGAGTAGCGGAAGGTCTAGAACACCTTCTGGTGGTGAGAGAGTTTGTAGATGTCTTTTCGGAGGAGTTACCTAGGATGCCACCGGAGAGGAAATTGGATTTACTATAGACCCAAAACCAGGGACTGAACCGATAGCTAGAAGGCCTTATCGGATGTCGACCTCAGAGTTACAGGAGTTGAGAATGCAACTGAAGGAGTTGTTGGACCTGGGACTGATACGTCTAAGTGTTTCATCATGGGGTGCGCCTGTTATTTTCATACTAAAGAAGGATGGGTCATGGAGGCTCTGCATTGACTACCGTCAATTGAACAAGGCAATGATCAAGAATCAATATCTGTTGCTGAGGATTGATGATCTGTTCGATCAAATGAAGGGTGCGATGGTGTTCTCAAAAATCAATTTGCGATCAGGGTATCACCAGTTACGAATCAAGGAGGATGAAGTCCCTAAGACCACCTTTAAGATGAGGTTTGGACATTACGATTTTACTGTTTTATCGTTTGGACTGACAAATGCCCCAGGGGTATTTATGAGTTTGATGAATGGGGTGTTCCGTGAGTACTTGGACAGGTTTTTCCAAGTATTCTTTGACGATATTTTTATTTACTCTCGGACGATGGAGGAGAATGACGAGAACTTGCGCTTGGTACTACGGGGTCTGGGAGAGAAAACATTGTATGGGAAGTTGTCCAAATTCTCATTTTATCAATCGAATATTCACTACTTAGGGCATGTCATCTCCGATGAAGGTATCATTGTGGATCCAACAAAGGTCGAGGCTATTATGGGCCTACACCAACGAATGTCTCAGAAGTACGTAGCATCATGGGTTTATCCAGATACTATCAATGGTTTGTCGATGGATTTTTGAAGATAGAAAATCCAATCATGAAGTTGCATAAGAAGAACAAGAAGTTCGTTGGGACCGAGAAATGCGTGAAATATTTTAGGAGGCTCAAGGAGCTGTTGACAATGACACTAATCCTAAAGGTCCCTGACATGGACACAGACTTCTTGGTATGCACTGATGCATCCAAGGAAGGCTTAGGCAGAGTCTTGATGCAAGACGATTGAGTGATTGCTTACATATCGAGGAAACTGAGAAGGCATGAGGAGAACTACACGACACACGATTTGGATTTGTAATCCGTTGTTTATGCCTTGAAGGTTTGGAGACATTACCTTGTTGGACTAAAATTTGAACTAAAGACGGACCACTGTGGACTACAACACATCTTTATGCAAAGTGACTTGAACACGCGACAATGGCGTTGGTCGAAATTGCTTAGCAAGTATGACTTCGAGATTACTTACATAAAAGGAACAGTGAACCGAGTGGTAGATGCATTAATTCAAAGACCACGCATCTTTTCGGTGTGGCCTCTTCAGACAAATCTACGTGAAAAGATTCTAAATTTACAACATGACGATGACTGGTACAAAGAGGTCGAGGGTTTTATCGGACAAAACACAATGATGGTACCAATATTTGAAGGATTTACATTTGACGACGATGGATTATTGAGGTTATAAATTGGATTTGTGTACCACTGAATGACGAGTTGAGGAGTTTGATCCTAAATGAGGCTCATAGAGAAGTGTACATTGCTCACCCAGGAGTCATGAAGATGAGGGCGGACCTTAAATATTTATTCTTCTGGAGGGGAATGAAGGTAGATATAGTCAACTATGTGGCCAGATGTCTAGAATGTCAGTAGGTAAAGGTTGAACATAGACATCCAGCAGGATTACTACAACCACACGCTATTCCAGAATCAAAATGGGAGGTTATTTCGATGGATTTAATTGTTGGATTTCCACTGATGGTAAGGAGACACGACTAAATTTTCATAGTAGTAGACACTCTGACAAAGAGTTCTCACTTTATTCCCGTGCATATGATGTATCAGGCACCTTACATAGCTAGAGTTTTCATCAGTGATATTGTGAGGCCGCATGGTGTGCCTAAGAGGATTATATCTAATCGAGGATCAATGTTTACTGGACGATTTTGGACGAGTTTCCAAGAGGCCTTGGGAACCCAACTTAACTTCAGTACTGCATATCACTTGGAGATTGACGGGGAGACCAAACAAATGAACCAGACCTTGGAGGACATGTTGCGCATGTATGTGATGGACCAATAAAAGAGTTGGGAATAATTCTTTCCACTGATAGAATTCACTTATAACAATAGTTACCAAAGCATTATTAAGATGGTGCCTTTCGAGTTTCTTTACGGGCGACCGTGTCAGACGCCTTTGAGTTGGGATCGGATTGAGGATAGGGTCCTGGTGGGAATAGAAACAATCCAATAAATGGAAGAGAAAATGAAAACAATAAGACAAAGGATTAAAGAAGCGCATGATTGACAGAAGAGTTATGCCGATGCACACCGTGTCGACCGTAGTTACGAGGTTGGCGATCTAGTCTTATTGTGGGTAAAACCACATAAGAGTTCGATCAAGTTTGTAAATGGAGATAAAATCTCTCCTAGGCTCGTGGGACCTTTCGAGATTGTGGAAAGGAAGGGGCTCGTGGCCTATCGACTAGCCTTGCTTGATTCCTTGAGGCGTATGCACGATGTTTTTCACTTATCTGTTTTGAGACATTATATTAGTGATCCTACACATGTTATTGACATGAGTTCCTTTCAGGTATCAGATGAGGGGCTTCTCATGGCTCAGTCGATCCACATCCTGTATCATCTCATTCGAAAACTACAGTGTCGAACAGTAGATCAGGTCAAGTTCCAATGGGACAACTATAGTCCACACTCTGCGACCTGGGAGGACGCATATGATATGCACCAACAATTTCCTTTTTGTTTGATAGATAGAATTATAATACTGTGATACACATTATTTCGACACTTATATTGTGAAACTTTGGGATGAAGTTTAGACCAAGAGGCAGTGTTTGTAGAATCCCGCTCTTGCGCACGTTGAGCGAACTTATTCTTTGAGGACACTTTCTTGCAAGTGATCCAGATTATTATACTATTAAACATTTGATTTTGATTATGAGGCATTATGGGTTGACGACATGTTGTTTTTCTGCATTGACATAGATACGTTCTTTTGACTCAGTTTTACTGAGTGTGCAGGATTTTGGACCTCGAGGATGCAGATGCATTGATGGAACCCCTTGGACTTCGGATCGAGTTGGGGAGTGAAATATTGGGGTTTGATTGTTTTATATGTGATATTAGTGCATCTGATTATTTGATATGATTATGGACATATTTATGACATGATTCGTTGATGATGCAGGCTGGCAATATCTTTCCTACCAGAGTCACATGTGGAGTAGAGGGGTCATGCACGACTACCAGAGATGTTGAGGGAGAGGTGTGGACAACAACCCTTCCACAACCTACTAGCACTCCCATCGTGGCTCAAAATGTAGGTTAATGATTACCTAGTTCGAGAAGACCCACGATGCCATGAGGGCCGACTGCGACAGTCGCTCACGATGATTCTAAGGAGTGCACAATAAGGTAGGGGCCTTATTCCTTAGAGGCCCTTAGTCTCCCACAATATCACCTGGCGGAGTATTGACTCCAGGGTGATTTGATGTCTACCAAGTGAATCAAGAGGTGAGTGGAACCCTTGGAGCACGTGGTGTGTCCTGAAGGGCACGTCGCGCAAGAAAAATGGAAAGAGGCGAGTGACACCCTTGGAGCACGTAGTGCGTCCTAAAGGGCACATCGTGCAAGAGAAACAAAAAGAGGCGAGTGGCACCCTTGGAGAACCTAGTGCGTCATGAAGGGAACATTGTGTTGTTATTTAATAATTGGATAAACCTAGATGGATTTAGGACGAATAACGTGTTAAGGAATATTTCAAACGTTTCCCCTAATAAAATGTCGCCCAACCTAGGAAAATAAAGTCTAGGTCTAAAAGTTATTGGTGGTAAAATTTTATCTATTTATATATAAAATAAATAATAATGATAATCTTCATTAATCTTGTGACAAGAAGGGGGTAACCAATTAAATTGATTTATAAAAATCTTTTGGAATAAAATTTAAAGGGGGAAATCATTGTTTTACTATATTATGCTATTTAAAAATTTATTCATTAAAAAGAAAAAGGGAAAAAGGGTACGTTTCTGCACATGCCTTTTTGAATTTAAATAAAAAGGCGAAAGAGAGAAATCTAAAATAATTAGGAAACTAGGAAAAAGTGGGAAACATAAAAAGAAAGGGGAAACACAAGGAAAAAAAAAAAGCAAATAGTCTAACTTAGTAAGGTATCTAGCATTTAAGAACTTTCTAATTTAAACTCAGCTAGTAAATTGATAAGGGGGGAATTCATTAAAACTTGTAAGGGGATATGGGGACACCTAGGAGCGATTCTAGGAGTTCCTTTAAGTGAGTGAGGGAAATAGGAGTAATTAATTAACTAATGAAATTAATTTATGGAGGAATGAAGGGGATGGGTGACACTTGTACGGGCAGGATTATTATGAATTAAATTAATGAACAATGAATTAAAAGGGATTTTGGGAAAGTTTTTGACTTCGAAACTCTATATAATGGAGGGAGTAGAAGGATGAGGGGGATCTTCTGTTTTGAGTAATGTTACACTGCAGAAATATATACTTGACTGACTTAGCTTGTGGGAGTTGGGATACCCATCTTGGTGAGGAGTGGTAGCTCAGACTTGCAAGGCGAGCTGGGAGCTAGTTGATTCTCTAGATAGTGTGCGTGGCCCCTCTGCAGGTCGGGGGGCTAAGGGGGAAGAAGAGTACCCCTAGCATTGGCTGGGAGGTACCAGTGAAGTCTCATCGGTCATCAAGCAAGAGTGGCATGAAGCGCGTGGGACATCAACTCAGAGCAGGTGATTGGGCAACAATACGCTTCCTTTATTTTTGCATGGTAAATTGTTAGTATGATTTATTCTTTTAGATCTGCATGTTTAATTGGGTAAGGAAAATGATTGTATTAGCAATTATAGTGGATGATTGAATGTTTCCCATAGCCTTTAGCTCGATGATTGATTGACTCCCATGGCCTTCGATTACTGGCATGTCTTAATCGCTCTATGGTTTTTGATTTGTGATGATTACGTTTTTTTTTTTTGTCCCTAGCTCATCAGTCCTCGCTTGAGCAGTCGGCCAGGAGCCTGATCTATGGTCATTTCTTCGACATTAATAGACCTATGGATCTCAACACCCTTCTTTTCTGTGCGTGGAGGATGAGCGAAGGACATTCCTATCATCTGTCTACCTCTATTTTTTGTCCTTGACTGATTATTTATCTTGCGCCTTCTTGCGTTTGAATACCTCTCTGTATTGTTCATTATTTTCCACTGCAAGTATTCAACCACATAATGTTTTTCTCTACAATTATTTACATTTCATTGGATAATAGCTCCGCGTCTTTAATCCATAGTTTACTCGGCGATTTATTATTTCTGATGGCCTTTACGCTGAGTTTTCGATGCACTAAAACTTCAAATATTTTTTCCTCTGCGTTTCATTAGATCTGATGGCTTTTATCCTTCACGATTCAACACCTTCCTCACTTTGCGCTTATAAATTTTGACCTGCAAATTATTTTTTTCTACAAATTATTGTATCTCGTGGGCTAATTTACACAACAAATTTTACACTTTAGTTACTACGTTCTTCAGTTGAGATTAAATTCTTCCTTGAGCGCATGCTTCTTTCTACACTGGAACCACCACAAATTTTATTTACTGGAAGTTTATTTTACTGTGTTGGGGGTGTGGTTGCAGTGGATAGGGATGTGTTTCTTGTGCATTGGTCACATTTTTGTTTTGGGGTGTAATGGCCTGGAATTTTATTTGGAATACATTGCAATCTACACCTCTTTAAAACTGCATTTCGTAACTCTTTTTACCTGGCGAATTTTCCTTGTAAGTCTGCAATCGATATCTTTATTTGCAAGGCAATTATTAACTTTTAAGACTGCACTACCATAAAATTTTAATGACTGCGTTTAAGATACGTTTTTACTGCCTTAGGGACAATGATTGACTTTTTCTGTGAGAGAATTGACTATGTATCCTTGACAACTCACCCTGGGTAGCGTTTTTCCTGTTAAAAACCACAATTTTTTCCTTTATTGATGACTGTGTTTTTCCTATTAAAGACAGAGATTTTTGACTTTATTGATGACTGCATTTTTCCTGTTAAAGACCATGATTTTTGCCTTTAATGATGACTATGTTTTTCCTGTTAAAGACCACGATTTTTGCCTTTCACCTCTATGTCTCCACATCCTTTTTAACTTGGCAATTTTTCCATTAATCCTTGTGATCCACCTCTGCCACTCATATTTATTATCTCTGCATCTTCAAGGCGATTTTGGTCTGGAGGTGGCAACAAATTGCCTCTGTGTCCTCATGTTTGTTTTCTAGCCTTGTCCTCCTTTTTGTCTATACTTGATTATGGTTGAATGCTCTGGAAACGTTTTGGGTGCTTAGCTGGATTCAACGATTTATTTATCTTGTATTGTATAGCTCGATTTTGGTTGGGTTAAGCGATTGGTGTAAGGTGATAATTCTATATAAAGCTATCTTGTATTTTTGGCAACCATTTATTTCATGACTGAAATTTATGTTAGGCACTACCCCTTATGATCACAATCAACATGGATTTAGCATTACCTAGAAGGCGATTGATTTCATGTCTCACAACGTCCTCACCTTGATGTCAGCAATTTATGCATTAATTTTAAGGCAGGGGCGCTTTTAAGGAAAAGTTAATTTTGTTTACTGTCAACTTGTTTCTTTTACCCAACAGCCTAATGTGTGATTGACAACTGGTCAAACCTTAATACTGTTCTAGACAACGTGTTGGAAGTTAATTCATTGTTAGCATTTTAATCATAAGCCTTGTAATTGATATCGTGAATGTTGTTTATATATTGGTGTTGCTAATTTAGATTGTGTTAATGTTAGTTGATTTGTATTTAATGTCTAAATTGTAATTCTATACTTTGGAATTAGATTGGTATTAAGGTTAATTCATAATAGCAAATTATTAACTAGTAGTAGTTTGGACTTGCTAAAATTGGATATTGGATAAATGTTAAATGATATATAGTTATTGTCTAAACTTGTAAATTAGACTCGCTAAAATTAGAGTGGTATATCATGTTAAGTTAGGTTGGTAAATCACTGACTTTTGTAATTTAGACTGGTTAAATTAGACCTGTATTTAACGCTAAATTAGATTGTAATTTTGACCAATTTAGACTTAAAAAATGGTTGGGTGGTTGTCGAAGTCGTGTATTGGCTTGCGTTCTTCTCTTGTTGTCATATTCTTGTGTCTCGTTGACCTATTGCGTGGGGTATGGGTGTATCCTTTTGGTCAGTAGTCGGCCCTAGCGCGTCAAAGTTATCCAAAGTCCTTGGTCTAGATAGGATGTGTCGCGCCAAGGTTATAGTCGCGTCTATCCCGTAGGGATGACATGATTCCTGATGAGGGGATCATTACACGCCCAAAGGTATAGAGGCGAAGGATAACTTGTCTGAGGTTCATGCCTTGTGTGTGGGTGTCTTTGGCCGATGTGAGCTGTTGTTGGCGCTTAGGTTTTTATGCCTTCATACCTTTGGTTCGCGCGCCTTGAGGTTCTAGCCTTTGGTTGTCAAGGTCATTGCGTCGGGTTGGGGATGTTGTCCCTTATCTTGTAGGTGCGGTCTTGTTGTGTCGGTCAGGTAGTCATTGCTATATTTTGATCTACACCTATTTCACCCCACTGCTCCTTGTGCTAGTGCTTTGAGTCATCATTGTCTCTTGCATGATCTGTTTGAGTTGTGTCATCATCAGGTTGCACCGTTAACTATTGTTCGCTGTTGCATTCCTATGCTTCTTGAAAAAAAAAAATCGTGCTTGCGTGCATCACGTGTAGTCGTAAGGACAAGGTTGTTACAAAAAACTAGAATACACAGTGCTTGATGAGATCACTGAAAAACAAATTCCAAAGGTATTGGAAAATCAAAATATACAACAACAAGAGCTACATGTACCTCAAAATCTTTCAATTGATGTTAGAATATATACCAGGTTAAGTAGACCCCCTGAATGATACTCTCCTTCATTGTATTATTTATTGTTGACTGATTCTGGTGAACCAGAATGTTATGAAGAGGCAATGCAAGTAGACACTAAAAATAAGTGGGAGAAAGGCATGAAAGAGAAAATGGATTCCTTGGTAAATAACCATACTTGGGACTTGGTTCAGTTTCCTGCAGGAAAAACAACATTTTTGTAACGGCCCCTCCATTACGACTAGGAAAAGTGAAGCACAATAGGTAATGTTTTTTTTTTCAAGTCATTAGGAAATTAACGTCAACACATAATTCATAGCAACGCATAATTAAACAACATCATAATTAAAATCATTACAACGACTCATCATCATAATCAATAACGATGCAACCAATGCATTAACATAAATGATAGCGACACATGACCAACACATAAACATAAATAGCGACACAGTTCCACACATCACAACTAACTGAGCAATTGTAGATAATGATCAACCATATAGTTGAATATTAATAACTACCCACCCAACCTATCCTGCATGGTTAGGAACTCCTAGACACATAATCAACGCTCAAGCCCATGATTTATCCAATTGATTTTGACCACTTAAGGTCTCAGGAATGGCGACTGTTCTGAGGAACAAGGAGGTGTCTAGTTTCCCACTAATCCAATCAAACCAAAATTAACTAGATCAATAAATCAACCTAATCATCAATTATTCATGGTGCAAGGGTGATCATCAACTTTATCAATCATACATCAACATTTATTTCACGGTGCACAAGTATTCTAACTACTTAATTAATCACACATCAACATCATTTTCAAGGCACTCAAGTACTCTAAATTACTGAATTAATCAGAAATCAACATTTTTCAGGGTGCGTGAGTAATCTAATTTCTAAAACAATCATTCATCAACAATAAACATCCATGGCGCAAGAGTAAACTAATTTCTATAAAAATTATACATCCACATTCATTCCAAGGTGCAAGAGTAACAATATTTTCAATGGTGCGATAGAATATAAATACTTAATCAATCATATGTTAACATTATCCTAAAGGCGCATGAGTAATCAACTTTATTTTAAATGGCGCAAGAGATTATAAATTCTTAATCAATCACAATTCAACATTATTATAAAGGTGCAGGAGTATTCAACTTTATTTAAAATGATACAAGAGATTATAAAGGCTTAATCAATCATATGTCAACATTTTTCTAAAGGTGCAAGAGTAATCAACTTATTTTTAAATGGCGCAA
Source organism: Picea sitchensis (assembly GCA_010110895.2). Classification (NCBI taxonomy): domain Eukaryota; kingdom Viridiplantae; phylum Streptophyta; class Pinopsida; order Pinales; family Pinaceae; genus Picea; species Picea sitchensis. The sequence continues at coordinate 39,017 of SNQJ01S0010450.1, forward strand.
GGGATTATAAATGCTTAATCGACCATAATTCAACATTATCCTAAAAGCGCAAAAGTAATAAATTTTATTTAAAATGGTGCAAGAGATTATAAGGGATTAATCAATCATACATCGACATTCCTTTAATGGCGCAACACAATGAACCAATATCATGAGCATCTAGCATTTTCATAATTAAGATTTTAACAATCCTTCCACGAAAATAAAGCATGAGTGTTTACTAACAAGAGAAATAATGATTATATGTATACATGGTTTTACCCCCACTTACCCAACAAGTAAATTCAACCTTGACTATGATCATTACATGCATAACTCTAACATGGAAATTCAACTCATACTTCATAACATTAAGTACACTTAAACATGCATAAATATAATCTCCTTGTAAATTTCCTATCCATACCATTCCTACATCATGGGTTCTTATTATTTTAAAACAAGAGTTCTTCATTCTCTAAAATTGTAATATACCAGATATAAAAAGTATGCAGAACATAAATAAAATGCTAGAAATGGCAGAATAACAACAATATAACCAGAATAATCACCACAATAACACTGAAATGATATAAGAATAACATAAAAAATAACACTTTGATTTTGAGAGCAATGTTCACAGGCCTCTTCGAGGGGGAAACCTCCAGTCGAGCATAGATCTATTACAATAATCTCCAAGCTAGGGTTCTCATACCCTTGACTCCTATTTATACTAAATATGTCTATCAAAAGAAGCATCTAGAGGAAGATCCTTCTAGAAGCGGAAGCTTCTATTAGGTCTTCTTACATTCAACTTATTCTATTTAATTGTGAGGCCTTATTAATATTGACCTTTATTACATCCGAATATATTGTTCTACCTATGTGTGGGTTAGGACCCTAACATGTCCTCCCCTTTAAAAACAACCTTGTCCTAAAGGCTTGAGATGTGTAAATTGCTGCAGAATGGTAGTTGGTTCCCAAGTGGCATCTGCTGGAGTTGTATCTTTCCATTGGATTAACACTTCCTTGATGGTTCTTTGACGCAGGCAATGCTCATGCTGGTCCAAAACTGCTTGTGGTTGTAGCCAAATGTATCCTTCTTCAGCTAACTTGGGAAGGTTGGTTTGAATTTGGCACTTAGTTCCAATCACCTTCTTTAAGCAGGAAACGTGAAAAACAAGATGTAGCTTCAAATGACTGGGAAAACCTAACTGATAGGCCACCTGTCCCACACGCTTGAGAACTGTATAAGGACCATAAAATTTGGGCACTAGCTTCTGACAATGCTCGACCTTGAGGGAATTCTGCTTGTAAGGTTGCAGGTGAAGAAACACCTGATCCCCTTCTTCAAATTGACGTTCAGAGCGACCTTGATCTGCTTGTTGCTTCATGCGATTTTGTGCCATGACCAAATTCTCTTTGAGGGTACGGAGAATAGACTCTCGAACTGTAAGTGTTTGGTCAACTACCTGGACCTTCGAGACACTAGGTAAGTATGAGAGAACTGAAGGTGGCTTCTGTCCATATACCACTTCAAAAGGAGTCATGTGTTTAGTTGTATGGTATGAAGTGTTGTACCACCATTCAACTAGGGGTAACCATTAAGCCCGCTGATTTTTATTTTCCGAGGAAAAACACCTCAAATATGTTTCCAAACACTTGTTGACAACTTTTGTTTGACCATCAGTCTGAGGATGATAAGCTGTACTGAGATGTAATTGGGTGCCTTGTAGCTTGAACATTTCTTGCCAAAAATTGCTTGTGAAAGTTGGCTCACGATCATAAACAATAGAATGTGGCATGCCATGAAGCTTGAAGACCTGATCCATGAAAATTTGAGCCACCGTGG
>SNQJ01S0010450.1:56726-68745 GCA_010110895.2 Picea sitchensis
TTCAACACACAGTTTTCGCTTTTGGTGGTTTTGTGGTGCATGGGAAAATTTATGGATTAGCCCATGGTTTTCTAATTCCGGTTATGGAATTAAGGTTGTAGTCTAATCTAGGTCAATGTATTAGGGGTTTTGGATGCCACACGATCCTATATATATTGTATTGTAAACAATGAAGTTGGAAGATGATGAATAAGAATTAGAGGTGCGCATCTCAACAAGTTGTTGGCTTTCGTAGTTTGGGTTTCTAGGGTAAATCCTTGTGTATATGTGTGATTGCAATTGTGTTTTTTTTTTTTTTTTTTAATAATACGTATGTGCATTGTATTACTACAAAAGGTTTAAAACTTTTAGAAATTGTGTAGATATGTTGATCTAACCATCTAATTAATTTCCAAAATAGAATCTCCAAATATCTGAATTTTTGAAACATCCTTGTCCAAATAAAATTTCATTAGGAAATTTGGTGCCATTAATTTAGATGATTTGTTTGATCTAGCCCCAAGTCCTACTTTAAATTTGATATAATGATCATCTGATAAAAAAAAAAAAAACACCTCCAATGCTACTGAAATTCCTTCCACCCCAAAAATTCCATCAAAGAATCCCCAACAATTAGATTTATCTATTTCTACCACCTGGATTTGTCTTGGAACCTTTTTTGAGTCTTGTGTGATACAAAATTGACCTAAAGAATATATTTATGAATATACCTGAAATAGTGGAATGAACTTATCTTAAAAGATGAATGAATTTTGAGCCAACTAGATACCCCATAGGACCATACAAAGAATGGCTCTGAACTTTTATAGTTCCTTTTTCAAAAAACATGTTCACAAGCACTCATTAATTGAATTCCCATGCCACACATTTTGAAATCCCGTTAGATTTTTAACCTCCTTCCACAATTCCTATGAATATGGACAATATATAAAGAGATGACAATTTGTTTCACTATCATTTCTACATAGAATACAAATGTTTGGGCCCTTCCTTTTCCTTAGTTACATCCGATCCCAAGTCAATACCTTATTCTTCAAATCTAGGCAAAAGAGAATTCTGGAGTTTTTAGGAGAATTCACCTTCCATACATGTTTCCACCACTAGCATGGTGTAGAATTAATTGTTTAAAACATTGCTTTATATCCAAGTTTTGTAGTGAATTCTCCCCTTGTTTTTTTTTTTAACCAAGCCAACTCATCATGTTCATATTTAAATCTAATGTGGCCTTTCTTAAGACAACTAATATAGTTGTTCCATTCATTTTCTTGAATACATACTATTTCCCCTTAAGGGAAACTACTTCACCACCCTCTCAGAGGCGCAATGTTGCTACTTGGACGAGCTCTCCTACTCATATTTTCCAATCCAAACTTGATCTTCTAGTTCTTCCATATGATAAACTAGCCTTACATCATCCATGAGCTCTTTCATATGACTCTACCATGGCATATCAACTCCTATGACTTACACCTCAGATGTTATGTGCACTCACAAATGGTACTTCATGCATGATCTTTATTTCACTTGATGTGCTATGTTCTTGTGTGCGAGTTTCTCTATATACATGGTGTGATGGTTTCTAACCTTGTCATGAAAGTAATAAACACTGGGTTTTATTTAATAACACTTCTTAACGATAAAGTTTTTATTTCTTTGTCCCGTTATACCACGGGGTGACATAATTGTCCTTAGATAAATGTTGTCATGACTTATAAGGTCCAATCGTACTATTGGTGATCTGGTTTAATTAGTGTACTATATATCTTAACCATACCTAATGATTTCCACATCTTCCCTTTAACTCCATATTGTCCATACAAAAAATATTATCCCCACTTATGTTTGACTTATCATATGGCATCCAACAAGGTCTAAATGAAAAAATTGAAGAACAATGCAAGACAAATTCAAATAAATCCAAAAAAGGCTATAGGTGAAGAGTATAAATGTTAAAAAATGAAAAGTTAATGAAGCTATAGCTACTCCACCCCATTATAAAGGTCCAACCCCTAAGTCCTATGCTAAAAAATGCATATCTAAAGAAAAGGACTACGAAAAATAAACAAAAAATACAAAAGGGGTAATAAATAAGGTGTCAAGGTGGTAACTCTCATCGAAGCTCCCTCTTAAAGGCTTTCATGTAAAAATAATGAAGATTCCTATCTCTAGAAAGCTAGTTGGACTAATTAAAATACCTTCTACATCATTACATATGATTTTGAGGGTCAAAACATCCATTTCCCCTTCCTTTTCCATAAGTTATTCATCATTTTTACCTATCTCTAACTAAGTGACCTAGGAAATGCCTTTTGTCCTAGGAATTGATAGATGTAATAAGCGTAAAGTTTTCCCACCGTGATGAACTTAGGAAATTTATAAAATTAACCTATGTCAAGATGTTGTTAGAAGAGATTACTTGATGTGCATTTATTAATGACTCATTTTGTGACTTGATTCATCATTATAGGTGGGCGCCCCACATTGTGATTCATGCACTATGCCTCGATATTCATGACATTGTCTTGGTATCCATGTACCCGTTGTTGATTAAAGGAATGGTATTTCCCCTTACACAAACATTTTTTGAATCTCATCAGGCTAGGTGAGATAGGCTATATTATTACCCTAGTTTATATCCCTTTAAAACATTGACCAGACCTCAAGAAATATGATTCTTGGATCTAAATTTGTTTTTAATATATAATTTTTATGTGTTTTATCTAAGAACATGCAACTAAAAGAATAATAAAAAGAAATAAAAGAATTATAAAGATGGATGTACAAGAAAAAATGTTGAAGTATGTAATAAAATAACAAATCTGAAATAACAATATTCTAACAGTTCTCAAAGAGAGAAAGATCAACAAAGCCTTTTATTAATGACAACTTTGAGTTACAACTGAAAATATCTCTTCATGTCCCGGACCAGAGAAATTATTGGAAGTCCAAGATGTGATTAAGAATCATGCATGGACATATAATGTCAAAAGAAAATATCACAATGAAATACTATTTTGGATCACTTCAAGTTACATGTGCATCATCATTTTGAACTCTGCAAAACTTGCATTAATTAGTATTGAATGACTTTAGAACTTCTAATTAAGCCAAATCGGACTTCAAGAAAATAAATGACCTTGGAGCATATCACTAATCAATGACTCCTAGTATTTTATTTTCCACCCGCATAACAACTTGTTGTCAGCAAGACAATTCATCTCACTTAGAACTAGGCATACCTTATCAATAGTTTCACTTCTCTATTCTCTCATGTCCTCCATTGATTTATTCTCCTTCTTTTGTATCTTCCTGATGTAGTTAGGTAGTTTGAAACCATTTTTTGTTTTCATATTTAATTAACTTTTATTTAAGAGAAGACAACTTAATTTAAATAATTAGAGAATGTAGGTTTTCATAGTGAGTCAACATGTTAGCTAAATTTATGGATAAAGACTATGTAGGAGTTTTAAGAAATGTTCGACATTTCGAGTGGACACTCCACCCATCATCAAAGACACTTGAAGATTTTCATGTTTTGAAAAGAGTGTCGAGGTTTGAATTTAAAGAGAATCAATGGAAGGTAACCGTTGATATCAAATATTAAAAATTGGGAAATTATCCGTTGAAAGCATAAATAGATAAAATATATAAATTAAAATAATTTAACAATAAAGTGATCGAGAGTCTTTATAATTTGGAAATAATGTTATAAAACTAATAATAAAATGAAAGAAATGAAAGGATTTGATAAAATTGTTATGGAACAACAATAAATTAATTAAAATAAATAAAATTGATAAGGGCAGGGGTATAAAGAATGAGAGAAGAGGTTTGATCTATATGATGAAAAAATGGGGGAGAAAAAATAAAAGCTAGGAAAAGGAAAGACTAAAAGTTTAAGGTTGGGCGAGGGAAAGGTTAATGATTAGAAATAAAATTAGATTGAGTTGAAAAAAATATAAAGGTAGGATAAATATATAATAAGGGAAGGCATTGAAAATAATAAACACAATAGGGTAGGATATAAAAATGTTAAGGTATGATAAAGAATAATAATAATAATAATAATAAAGTGTGGAGAAGGATGAGAGAAACATTAAAATGAAAGAAACTTGAAAACAAGGAAGATAATGAAAAAAATTCGATCACTTTATTATTAAATTATTTTAATTTTATATGTTTTATTCCTTTATGCTTTCAATGGATAATTTCCTAATTTTAATATTTGAGATCAACTATTAATTTCTCAATAGTTACCTTCCATTGATTCTTTTTAAATTCAAACCTCAACACTCTTTTGAAAACATGAAAAACTTCAAGTTTCCATGATGATGCGTGGAGTGTCCACTTGAAACGTCGAACGCTTCTTAAAACTCCTACACAACCTTTATCTAGAAATTTAGATTACACAACTTAATTTAAAGTAAGAGTCAAAATTTATTTTATATTTTAACTAATAATAGGTGGGGTCCTACTAGGTCCTTGTATCTTTATTTTGCAGAATTTCCCTTGTAGCTCCCAAAAATAACTTGAATATATATATATATATATATATATATATATATATATATATATATATATATTCAACAACAAAAAATAAATTAAGAAAAATGATTCATCAAAATAATTCCATGTTAGCATACACTTGAACCTCCTATTGGATCATGCTGTCATTGATGCCAATGGTTTGATTATTTGGGAGATTGTTGGATCATATGTCATAGATGCAAATGGTTTGATTGATTGATGTCAAGTAATTGATTTATTGATGAAAAATGTATATGCATTTATGAGAATGATAGATTTCAAAGTGGAAACCAATTGATAAAAGATGGATCAATGATATGATGCATAGATGAAAGATGGATCGATGAGTTGTCATTGATACATACATTATAGTTTGTTTGAGTGAGAAAGATGACTCATTATTGTCTTATCATGATTGATAAGATTGCACAAATGGATGAACTCCAAGTGGTCCCCTTATGGTGAAATCCCTCACTTGGGAAGGCAGCTTTCTGAAGAGGGACAGGAGTTATCCTAGAAGAATGGTTGGAGGACCCATGCTTGTATGTGGAATAATGAGATGAAAGATCAATTAAGTTTGTTGGTGAAACTATCTATATATAGTGCTTGTCATTCCATTTCCAGTGAGATGTGGAGATGTCACATAACTCGTCACGGTTTTTGAGTTATGGCCTTATGAAGTTGGAGAGACCCCCATGCTGAAGGTTTGAAGCCCCAGGTCAAAGGGAGTCAAAGTGCTTGAAAAATCATTATTTAAATGATAAAAGTAAAGTGACAAAATCAATGGATTATTTAAATGATAAGTAAAATGACAAAATCAAGAGAGATACTTAAATGATAAAAGTATTGGAGAGATTTCTATTCATGGAAAGTGGTTAACCTAAAATATGGAAAATAGGTTAAGTGACCTAGAAATGGGTTAATGAAAAACCTAAAATGGGTTAAGGGACCTAGAAGATGAAAGTATAAATAGGATAGCTATGGTCTCTTGTAGATCATCATTTTGTGTATCAATGGAGAGCTTCTTGTGAATATATCTTTTAGGTATTGATGGGGAGATTCTTGTGAGAGCATATTATTTGTGTGGCTCTCTTGAGCATGATTGAAGATCTATTGAGGAAGAGAGCGAGAGGATGGATCGATGGGCCAGCATCAAAGTTTCAGCAATGTAGTCCATCTTATTGACAAAATTCTTGGAACACTTCAAAACCCGAGTTTCTAAAAGGTATATCTGGGAGCTATCACAGTGCTTAGGTTATTGTATGCATTAGGTATCTGTAGACTATCGAAGATAGGGAGTGTGTAGTGGATTAAATCATGGAGATTTGTGGTTGGGCTGGTGCCATGCTCTTGGATGATTAGGCAGGTTCTAGATCTGCATTCTGTAGCTCAGATATATATCACTAAGACACTTTAGTATGATTACATTATTGTCTTTATGAATACTATTATTTGATGTGATAGAGAATGCTTAGGAATTATTGGTATGGATTCTGGTAGTTCGAATTTGAAGTTGATTTGGTTGATGGAGTGATCAATACTCTTGTGATTAATTAGTGACATGGTGCTATGGTATACTAGATGCATATACATGTTTGAGATAACATTCACTTATTGATCTATTGTGGAGCATGGAGCAAGCTATTGGAGAGCTTGGAGATGTTGTAACTCGCTGTGGATCAGTTTGGACCCAGTGGAAGCGAGGAAAAGAGAATTGATTGTGGAGTTCTTGAGGATCTGATCATGTGAAAAAGAAAAACCCTAAAAGTTTCTCAAAAGCATCGCATGTTGCATTACTCTGTGAGTCACGCGTGCATAGAAGTGAACAGCAGTGATCGAGCATACACGGGATACTAAGAAGCCCAATTGTACTGTTAACGAATTGATATCTATTGAGGATTGTTGCCTCATCTGATTGGTGAGGGTGTAAGTTGAGTCTTCCATTATATAGTTGAGTTATCTTTGTAGAGTTGTACTCTATTCAGTTGTTGTTAGTAAACTGATTGTTGTCCATAATAAAAGAAAAATGTACATACATCTTGTGTTCTTTGTGTTCCTTGTGGTGATGACTTGATGATATGTGTTGTTGATATATGCTACTGATATATGTTCACATCTAGCTGGTTAAAAATGACAACAATAGGTAATGAATAAATGTTAGATGAGAACTTCTTGATTTTTGTGTAAGAGGAAGATTTTGGGATAAGGAGCCCCACACTCATTCACCCCCCTCTAAGTGTGGTAGGTGTGTCCAACAATTGTTATCGGAAGAGGGGCAGCTACTACAAGCCTTAACAAGCTTGAAGGAGATCCATAGACACACAAATGGATGATGAAGTTCAATCCTTGATGAGGAAGACTATTCCACTTGGAGAATATAGAAATGAGATTATATTAGAAGACAATGGGAGAAGCTATTTGGAAGGAGAAACATTGGTGGGTCGATCCATTGAAGAATTTCTAAGTCAAGTTGCAGCTCAAAGGGAAGGAAAGAAAGAATGATGCATTTGGATCTCAATACCATTCTTAGTGGAATCTCAAGCCCTATCAAAGGAAGCATGGGGCAATCATACCAAGGATCTATGGCTAAAAGCTAGAGACATATCAAAGAAAGAAGGAGAAGGAAGAAATTGAAGACTACTCCATCAAGATCATCAAAAGGTAAAGAATCATCAAGCTCTTGGGTGCATTGCTTCTAAATGTGATTTTAGAAAACATTTTCAAGTGAAGATAAAGAATCAGTGATGATAGCACAAAGGAGATCTTGAAGACATTTCAAATGAGGCAAATGTCATGCGATGGTATTTGGCAGAAGGAAGAGATATTGAAGGTAAATAATCTCCCAAGACTCATGATTTCAATGATTCAAAGTGTGATGATGTTGAATTTCAAGTGAAGAAGATGATCTAGAAGCTGTTTGTGTAAGTTTGAAGTGATAGTTATGCATGGAAAGAATAGAAAGAAATCTATTAGAACTTCAAAATGAAAGTGAAGAGGGTTTATACATATATAGGATTGATCGTTTTATACACACTATAACTATCTTTCAATTAACACTAGAAGTTTCTTAGGAGAGTTCAAGGTACATCTTGAAGTTAAAGGGAATGCTCAAAGAACAAGAAAGAGAGTTATAAATTAGAAGAAAGGAAGACACATGTCCTAGAAGACTAAGGAATGGAAAAGAAGATGTAAAAATGTAGATGATGATGCCAGAGATTAGAAAGAGTTTTGAAACCATTGTCCATCTCAATACCCAAATTAAAGAAGCCAAAGAATAGAAAAACTATTGAAGAATCAAATAAAAATGAAAAGGAAGAGTCTCATGTTGTAGGTTAGAAATGAAATTGTTGACCTTAGAAATAAGATAGAAAAGTCAAACAAGTTGTGAATAGCTCCACGAGATCTTGGATGGGATCTTGGAAAGTCAAAGGTCATCATGTGATTTGAATAGCTCACGAATCTTGGATGAGATCTTGGAAAGTCAAAGGTCATCATGTGATAAATCAGGTCTTGGATACAAAGGAGAAGATACACATGCTGAAGCAAGCACCTCAAAGAAGCATGAGATAAGTCCATCAAAGAAGGAAGATAATGTTGCAAAACAACCATCTACACAAGGCAAAGAAAATTTCAAAAGAACAAAGCAAGGAAGACATCAAGAAGCTATTCATGGGAGACCAAAGCAAAGGTAGGAAAGTATTTTTCATGGGAATTGTTATTCATGTAATGGATATGGTCACAAATCTTTTGAGTGTATATCTTATGAAAGGAGATATAATGGAATATTTTATAACACAATGAGGTGTTGTAGATGTCATCAAGTAGGACACATTGCTGTTCACTATAACACCATGAGATGCTACAGCTGTAGTGGATTTGGCCACAAATCCCAGGAGTGTTGGAACACAAGAAGAAAGTCCATGATGAGGACTTCACATAGCATGGCTAGAAGAAGGAATGAAGTAAGAAAGGGAGACATATTTGAAAATATGAATGCTCAGAGCTCAAGTTATGAGGAGAAGGGTCATCTATAGAAGTGGGTGAAGAAGATAGAGCAACCATAACATAATGAAAGACTAAAGGGAAGCTCAAGTAAGACATCTACTGAGGCATACACGGGTGATAGTGGTGACAATCACATACATACGCTGGCTGACCTTGCATAGGTCGCGTACACATGTGCTCTATTGTGCAGCAGGCCACGTATATGTGGTAAAACCTTGGGAAAAAGGCAATGCACATGGGTTGCAGATTGATGTGATGGTATAACTCTATGTTGCAGGGTCTGACATTGTTTATTGCAGGTTCTGACACTATTTGTTGTAGGTTTTCATGGTTCTAAGTTAGATCACACAAGGTTATGATATAAAATAAATCTTGGGTGAATGGCACTAATCCATGAGTATGGATTGATGTTGATCAAATGCTCATCTATTGGATTATGTAAAATAATATGTTGGGGTACATGGCTAGTACACAATTGAAGTTTCATTGATATATCTTATGACGTATTATTAGAAGCATATGGTATTGTTGGATATCATGGTCCATGCATTGAGACATGTAGTTGGTGAGTTGAGTTGATAGTCATGTTGTACATCATTGGGGAGTCTTAGCTTATTGATGCATGGTTGATATACTTTCTTGGTGCAAGTAATGATGCATGATGGTACACTCATGGATGGTATTTGATTATCATATTGATAGATGCACATGGTTGGCATAATTGGTAGATGCACATGTTGGCATATTGGTATATGCACATGTTGGAATATGTTGGATACATTTCATGGATGATATCATTTGGCACATTGTTGATGTACATGGGTTTTGTGCATGGTGGGTACATTTTGGTACATGATGTACTTGGTTCATATATTGTTCATGATTCTCTATTTCATTGATGAAATATATTTTGTTTCATGATGTATGGTATGGCACAAGTTTGATGCATGAACAGGTCCAGGGATCATCATATAATAGCTTATTGTTCATCTTGCAGAGAAGATAGGGGGAGACATACCCTTAGGGGGAGTCATTCTTCTTCCCAGGATTCTAGGAGGAGATATTTATCAGATGCATACCTAGAAAAGAGCCCTATATTTGAAGAAAGAGCACAGAGGAATAATTCCAGGTGGAGCGATGGTCACAGGGGGAGTATGTTTGATGTATCTTCAGCATTACATCAGAGTAATATCCCTTGTTCAAAAGGGGAGAGATTATTCAGAGGAATATCAAAGGCAGTCAGACAAGGGGAGCATCCCCAAGGAGAGTTCAAGCAAGGGGAGCATCCCCAAGAGGAGAATGGCCCTTTGCCATTGATGTCAAAGGGGGAGAGTTAATCACATTGATGTGATTGATGTCTATTGATGGGGAAAGATTGATGTGGAAAGATAGTCACATTGACTATTAATGTAGAGCATGCCTTATATACATGTTGACATCAATAATTGGTAATTGGTGTTGACATTAATGTTGGTATTGCCATCAATGCCAAATGGGGAGATTGTTGGATCATGTTGTCATTGATGCCAATGGTTTGATTATTTGGGAGATTGTTGGATTATGTGTCATAGATGCAAATGGTTTGATTGATTGATGTCAAGTAATTGATTGATTGATGATTGTCCTTGATGAGAATGATAGATGTCAAAGTGGAAACCAATTGATAAATATGGATCATTGATATGATGCAAGATGAAGATGGATCAATGAGTTGTCATTGATACATGATGATGCATAGTTTCTTTGATGAAAAGATGACTCATTATTGTCTTATCATGATTGATAAGGTGCACAAATGGATGAACTCCAAAGTGGTCCCCTTATGGTGAAATCCCTTACGGGAAGACGCTTTGCAGATTGAGTTATCCTTGAAGAACGGTTGGAGGACCCATGCTTGTATGTGGAATAATGAGTTGAAGATCAATGGAGTTGTTGGTGAAAATATCCTATATGGATAGTGCTTGTCATGCCATTTCGGGTGGTATGTGGAATGTCACATAACTCCTCACGGTTTGAGATTTATGGCCTTATGAAGTTGGAGGACCCCCATATGAAGGTTTGAAGCCCCCGCGGTCAAAGAAGTCAAAGTTCTTGAAAAGAAGAAATCATTATTTAAATGATAAAGTAAAGTGACAAAATCAAGATGGATTATTTAAATTATAAAGTAAAGTGACAAAATCAAGAAGGAATACTTAAATGATGAAGTATTGGAGAACTTTCTATTCATGGAAAGTGGTTAACCCTAAAATATGGAAAATAGGTTAAGTGACATAGAAACGGGTTAAGTAACCTAAAAATGGGTTAAGTGACCTAGAAGATGAAATTATAAATAAGATAGCTATGGTCTCTTGTAGATCATCCTTTTTGTGGATAAATGGAGAGCTTCTTGTGAATATGTTTTGGAGTATTGATGGAGAGCTTCTTGTGAGAGCATCTTATTTGTGTGGATCTCTTAAGAATGATTGAAGACCTATTTTGAGGAAGAGAGTGAGAGGAGGATCTCATGGACGCATCAAATTTTCGTCGATGTCAGAGATCTTGATGGAAATATTCTCTGAACTTCAGAAACCCTAGTTTCTGAGGTATACACAGGTTGTCTGTGCTTAGGGTGCATATGCATTAAGGTATACGCGGGCTGTCTAAAGACAGGGAGCATATGGTGGACAAAATGATGAAGACTTGTGTTTGAGCTGGTGCCAAGCTCTTGGATGATTATGCAGGTTCCAGATCTGCATTCTATGGCCTCAGATCTACCACTAAGACACTGGTATGATTACATTATTGTCTTTATGAATACTATTTCTTGTTGTGATGGGAATGCTTTGGGCATTCTTGGTATGGATTCTATGATGTGATTCAATTTGGTTGATTTGGTTGATGGAGTGATCAATACTCTTGTGATTCAGTGGTGAAATGATTGCTATGGTATACTAGATGCTTATACATGTTTGAGATAGCATTCATATTGATCTATTGTGGAGCATGAGCAAGCTATTGGAGAGCTTGGAGATGTTGTGACTGGCTATGGGTCAGTTTGGACAGTGGAAGACAGAAGAGAAAGTGATTGCAGGTTGCATAGGATCTGATCATGTGAAGCATAGCCAACCCTAGTTTCTTAGAAGCATACGCATGTTGCATTATACACTAGTCGCGTGCACAAGCAGGCTGTATTGAGCCAGGGCACGTACACACATGGGCTGCACTACTGACATGTTGCGTACCTGTTGACAGATTGATATCTGTTGAGGATTTTTGCCTCATCTCAGTTGGTGCTGAGGGTCTAAGCTGAGTCTTGCATTATAGAGTTGGTGCTCTTGTAGAGTTGTACTCTATTCAGTTGTTGCTGATAAACCCTGGATTGTTGTCCATAATAAAAAGAAAAATTGTACATACATCTTGTGTTCTTTGTGTTCCTTGTGGTGATGAATTATTGATGATATGTGTTGTTGATATATGTTGTTGATATATGTTCACATCTAACTGGTTA
>SNQJ01S0010450.1:68755-118181 GCA_010110895.2 Picea sitchensis
AGGTTTTCATGGTTCTAAGTTAGATCACACAAGGTTATGATATAAAATAAATCTTGGGTGCATGGCACTAACCCATGAGTATGGATTGATGTTGATCAAATGTTCATCTGTTGGATTATGTGAAATAATATGTTGGGGTACATGGATGGTACACAATTGAAGTTTCATTGATATATCTTATGATGTATTATTGGAAGCATATGGTATTGTTGGATATCATGGTGCATGCATTGAGACATGTAGTTGGTGAGTTGATTTGATAGTCATGTTGTACATCATTGGGGAGTCTTAGCTTATTGATGCATGGTTGATATACTTGCTTGGTGCAAGTAATGATGCATTATGGTACACTCATGGATGGTATTTGTTTAGCATATTGATAGATGCACATGGTTGGCATAATTGGTAGATGCACATGTTGGCATATTGGTAGATGCACATGTTGGAATATGTTGGATACATTTCATGGATGATATCTTTTGGCACATTGTTGATGTACATGGGTGTTGTGCATTATGGAAACATTTTGGTACATGATGTACTTGGTTCATATATTGTTCATGATTCTCTATTTCATTGATGACATATATTTTGTTTCATGATGTATGGTATGGCACAAGTTTGATGCATGAACAGGTCCAGGGATCATCATATAGTAGCATATTGTTCATCTTGCAGAGAAGATAGGGGGAGACATACCCTTAGGGGGAGTCATTCTTCTTCCCATGATTCTAGGAGGAGATATTTATCAGATGCATACCTAGAAAAGATCCCTATATTTGAAGAAAGAGCACAGAGACATAATTCCAAGAGGAGCGATGGTCACAGGGGGAGTATGTTTGATGTATCTTCAACATTACATCAGAGTGATATCCCTTGTTCAAAAGGGGAGAGATTATTCAGAGGAATATAAAAGGCATTCAGACAGGGAGAAGCCCCAAGGAGAGTTAAAGCAGGGGGAGCATCCCCAAGAGGAGAATGACCCTTTTCCATTGATGTCAAAGGGGGAGAGTTAATCACATTGATGTGATTGACGTATATTGATGGGGAGAGATTGATGTGGAGAGATAGTCATATTGACTATTAATGTAGAGCATTCCTTATCTACATGTTGACATCGATAATTGGTAATTGGTGTTGACATCAATGTTGGTATTGCCATCAATGCCAAAGGGGGAGATTGTTGGATCATGTTGTCATTGATGCCAATGGTTTGATTATTTGGGAGATTGTTGGATCATGTTTCATAGATGCAATTGGTTTGATTGATTGATGTCAAGTAATTGATTGATTGATGATTATCCTTAATGATAATGATATATGTCAAAGTGGAAACCAGTTGATAAAGATGGATCATTGATATGATGCATAGATGAAGATGGATCAATGAGTTGTCATTGACACATGATGATGCATAGTTTGTTTGATGAAAATATGACTCATTATTGTCTTATCATGATTGATAAGGTGCACAAATGGATGAACTCCAAAGTGGTCCCCTTATGGTGAAATCCCTCAGAGGAATATGCTTTCCAGATTGAGTTATCCTAGAAGAACGGTTGGAGGACCCATGCTTGTATGTGGAATAATGAGATGAATATCAATGAAGTTGTTGGTGAAACTATCCTAGATGGATAGTGCTTGCCATGCCATTTCCAGTGGTATGTGGAATGTCACATAACTCCTCACGGTTTGAGAGTTATGGCCTTATGAAGTTGGACGATCCCCATATGAAGGTTTGAAGCCCCCAAGGTCAAAGAAGTCAAAATGATTGAAAAGAAGAAATCATTATTTAAATGATAAAGTAAAGTGACAAAATCAAGATAGATTATTTAAATGATAAAGTAAAATGACAAAATCAAGAAGGAATACTTAAATGATAAAGTATTGGAGAACTTTCTTTTCATGGAAAGTAGTTAACCCTAAAATATGGAAAATAGGTTAAGTGACCTAGAAATGGGTTAAGTAACCTAAAAATGGGTTAAGTGACCTAGAAGATAAAGTATAAATAAGATAACTATGGTCTCTTGTAGATCATCCTTTTTGTGGATAAATGGAGAGCTTCTTGTGAATATCTTTTGGAGTATTGATGGAGAGCTTCTTGTGAGAGCATATTATTTGTGTGGATCTCTTGAGCATGATTGAAGATCTATTATGAGGAAGAGAGTGAGAGGAGGATCTCATGGACACATCAAAGTTTCGGCAATGTCGGATATCTTGATGAAAAAAATCTCGAAACTTCAGAAACCCTAGTTTCTGAGGTATACACTGGTTATCTGTGCTTAGGGTGCGTATGCATTAAGGTATACACGGGTTGTCTGAAGACAGGGAGCGTATGGTGGATAAAATGATGAATAATTTTGTTTGAGCTGGTGCCAAGCTCTTGGATGATTAGGCAGGTTCCAGATCTGCATTCTATAGCCTCCAATCTATCACTAAGACACTGATATGATTACATTATTGTCTTTATGAATACTATTGCTTGATGTGATGGGAATTCTTAGGGAATTCTTGGTATGGATTCTATGATGTGGGTCAGTTTGGTTGATTTGGTTGATGGAGTGATCAATACTCTTATGATTCAGTGGTGACATGATTGCTATGGTATACTATATGCTTATACATGTTTGAGATAGCATTCATATTGATCTATTGTGGAGCACGAGCAAGCTATTGGAGAGCTTGGAGATGTTGTGACTGGCTGTGGGTTAGTTTGGACAGAGGAAGGCATAAGAGAGAGTGATTGCAGGTTGCAGAGGATTTGAGCATGTGAAGCAAAGAAAAATCCTAGTTTCTCAGAAGCATATGCATGTTGCATTATACATTGGCCGCGTGCACACGCGGGCTGTAGTGAGCCAGGGCGTGTACACACGCAGGCTGCACTACTGATAGGTTGTGTACCTGTTGACAGATTGATATATGTTGAGGATTGTTGCCTCATCTCATTTGGTGCTGAGGGTGTAAGTTAAGTCTTGCATTATAGAGTTGGTGCTCTTGTAGAGTTGTACTCTATTCAGTTGTTGTTGATAAACCCCAGATTGTTGTCCATAATAAAAAGAAAAATTGTACATACATCTTGTGTTCTTTGTGTTCCTTGTGGTGATGACTTATTGATGATATGTGTTGCTGATATATCTTGTTGATATATGTACACATCTAACTTGTTACAAATGAAAGCAATGGGTAATGAATAAATGTTGAATGATAACTAAACAGTTTTTGTGTAAGAGGGAAGCTTTTGGGAAAATGAGCCCCACACTCATTCACCCCCCCCTCTAAGTGTGGTAGGTGTGTCCAACACCTCCCATATATCAAAATAATATTATATTTTAAGTTTCCAAAAATAAATATCATATTTCTACTTTCCTCTTAAAATAAAGTATCATATGTCCCAAAATAAACACTATCATGCCATAAGTTAGAAGAGATGAGGGTATTTATTTTTAAAATAAGTTTCTCTTTCTTTCATGCCTTCAGACGCTTTTTGCTTAATATTTTGTATGTCCTCGAGAAAATCCTTTTTCTCTTCATACTTATTTATGGATGCATGTCACTGAAGGTAATTTCCCTCTTACCAATTTCTTCCTTTACTGACTTTTGCTTTGAGTATACAAAGGATGATTGGGATGTGTTGGTGCTATGGGTAACAATAGACCTCTTCCCTGTGGTGAATCATGTATATGAATATAATATGGTGAGATACAATAATAATGAGGGTATTATATACCCACACATGGGTGAACTTCCATGAAGAGATGTGACCTTTCATTGGGAAGGTGTCTCTTCATTAATTATTCATTAACTATTATAATGCATTTATATTTATTATTATATATTATATTCATAACATTACCTTTCCCTTAAAAATGTTTTGTCCTCAAAGCATACTTATGGAAGACTTATCTCTTGCTATGGCTTGTAGTATCGTCTCCTTATTATTTATTCCTAAATTAGTGATCATTGAGGAATTGAAACAATAGGATCTTCTAATCGCTACGTAGAACCGTCAAATTGTAAGGGAATCTTCCCACCTTAAATCGATCTTCTGCGCAATGGGGATTTTATGGGGTTCTTGTATACAATTTGATGTATTTTGACTCCCATGATAACTTCTACCTTGAGCATCATTTGTAATGGAGGTAATAATTTTTGACATATTTGTCATTTGTTTCTGTGGATACATTGATTGGTTGAAGTATTGATTTTTGTGATTAGGATGTCTATAAGGCATCCTTGCAACTTGATCTTTACTTCGTGTACTTGTAGCTTCTTCTTGATTAACACTTGGAATCGAGTCTTCTTCACAGCCCTAGCTTGTTTCTACTTCGACATGTGAAGACCTATTTACATTAATTGAATCCTTTTGAGTTGTAAGGTTGACTGGGTCTGTATTAATTGCTTTATCCACCATTAGGTTTTTTCCATTTGAGGACTTCTATAGTTCCATAGGTTCAGTCATTGTCTCTTTATCTACTAATGATTCCTTATTGATAAGTTGTTCTAACTTGTCCTCTATCATCCTCTTATCACTCTTTATCTTCTTAATCTGGGTGGGTAAACTTTGATTATGGATTTTTAAATGACAATTCTCTTCATCTTTCTCTGATAATTTCTTAATAAGATTTTGATTATCTTGTTCTAACTTCTGATTTTGATCTTTTAGGTGAGAGATTTATTGATTTCGTTCTAGTAAGGTCTTGTCATATTTATTTCTCTTGTCTTTAATTTGTGCATGCAAATCCTCGTTACGTTTTTCTTGGAAATAACAATTTATTCTTATTTTCTAAATTTCTAAATTTCTATTGGTCTCTTTATGATATGCTATTTTGTCTTCCAATTTCTTGTAGTCATTTTGATATTATGTTAGAATAAATGGTTTTCAAAAATTTGTGCAATTAAAATTTTGATTTCTAAAGGATTCTTGAAAATTAAACACCATTGCACAAAATGAATATTTTGCCAAAAATGTAGGATTATTTATAGTTGTCATAGTTCACTTAGTACTTCTTCGAAAGTAAGTAAATGCTTAAATGTACTGAATGTAAAATATCCTGAAATAAAATTTAATAATAACTCTGTAAACTTTATCACTTTCCCTTTTAATATTCTTAAAATCCTTTCCTATATACTTTCTTTTTCCACTTATAAATACTTCACCAATTAAAAATTTTAAATATCTTAGGAGGCTTTAAATACTTCTTTTTATATTCTTGACTATTTGTTAGCGATGGCTAGGGATTAAGAAATGTGACCCTATGGTATAGTTCTTTAGAAATAAATACACACACAAAAACATATATGGTATTGAATACCATGGGCCAATGGTTTTCCAAAACCATGGGCCGTTAAATCTCTAAAGGTAAAATAAAATATTCACTTTTCCATTTCTTTGGAACTTTTTTTTTTTAATTACCTTTTCTTGGTATGCACTTATATTTGTTCATGTGCCTTTAAGAAACCCTTTCTTTTTTATTTTTATTTTATCTCCTCTTTTGTTTTTCTAATTTCTTTTAACTTTTGAAGCAAAAATAATATTTCATAGCCTGGTAATATTTTATTATTATTATTGTATTTGCATTGACATATTTTTATTTTTAATGTTTTGGTTCTTCTAATGTGCATTGAAATAATTCCTTCCTTCACGTAAAATTGCGTGATGAATGGCCAAGGGACACTTGTGGTAAATATGACCCAAATATAAGAGAAACTATGAAGATTCTTCAATGTGGCTATAATCCTATATGGCCAATGGCTAAGATCAATACAAAGCTCTGATACCACTGTTGTGAACCAATTTGGTTCACCAGGTAAATTCCCAATGTAGGTAGGACAACCTATTATAATCCATAAAGGATAATATATTAAATAATGTATATGAATATAAGATGATGAGATACAATAAGAATGAGGGCCTTATATACCCACACATGGGTGCCCTTCCATGAAGAGACGTGACCTTTCATCGGGAAGGTGTCTCTTCATTAATTATTCATTAACTATTATAATGTATTTATATTTATTATTATATATTATTTTCATAACATCCCCTTTATCAATTTTAATTTCATGAGAAGGCACTCTATGTTCCCTGCAAGGAGAATAGGCTATGGAAGTAGTTGATGTAAAAAAATGAATTGTTTGATGAGATAGAGGGGGATCTCTAGGACTGACAAACCACTGTGCAATACCAGAAGGAGGATTTACTAGATTGTTATCTCAACCATAATTTGCAGGATAAACATGAGGCTTGAGAATGCCCATGATATTGGGGTGAGGCTGCAAAGGTACACTAGGGGGAGCTAGGGGTTGAGGTAAGGATGGTTTTCTGCCAAGGTTTAGGTAACCATTTTGCAGCAATTGGTTGAACTCATCTGAATCTGCGTCAAAATGGATAGAGAATCTTATTCTTTTGTGTCTCCCTTGTTGCCAAAAGATATTAGGCCTTCTTCCTCTTCCTTCTATGTTACCCTTGTTACTCCCTTTGCTTCCCCTGCTAAAGAAGCTCATCTATTTCCATTACCGTTTCAACTAGTCAAAAATATTTCAAGTACAAGACACAACAATATATACATTTATTACAATATTTGTTAAATATGATTTAATAAGGCTCTATCTACAACATGGAAAATCAAGTAGAAGGGATAAATGAAAAAGGAATAATGTATACAAAGGGAAGAAAAAACAAACTTAATCATCACCAATACTCTTCACTTTTGATTTTCTTAGTAAATATGAAATTTCAATCCTCTTCAATGCCTCTTTGTATATGAAGAACTATCTCTCTCTCTCTCTCTCTCTCTCTCTCTCTCTCTCTCTCTATATATATATATATATATATATATATATAAGATGAACAAGGATTCCAAGGAAAAATAACATGAACAAGGATAAAGTGAAAAATATATCAAAAATGAAATTATGAATCGTTGGGACAAATGATAGAGGGAATATGCTTATGAAAAGTGATAAGTGATGAGGGGATAATGTGCGAAATTTCATGTACAAACCATTTATTATTAACTCAACCTTTTACTTCCATTATGTGCCTTCAAGGATAATTTTAAGGATGTAAATTTATATTAAAATGTAGAAACATGGGCTAATCTTACTAGTCCTTAATATGAAAAATGTAAAATGTTAGGTGATAGTTTTGTAAAAATATTCAAATTTCTAAGGATTTTATATAGTTTCTATAAAATTTTGGCGATTTTTAAGGTAAAATAATTTTATTCTATGGAATTTGGGTGAATCATGTTTAGAAAAAATGGAAATTGGCGAATCGTTTTTGGGGAAAAACCATGGAAAATTATCCCATTGGAAAAATTTAGCCCCTAAAATCATCTATGTGTGCCTTTTTAAATTTGCACACAGTGTCAAATACACACACACACACACACACACACACACACACATACATATATATCAACCAACAACATGAAACAATTTTTAGTGATTGGTATTGGGAATCCAATTAAAATTTCCACATCATTCCTTTTATCATCCACAAACTTTAGTTGTGATGGATTGTAGACCCATATTATTTACTAATACCATAGTAAGTATCATCAATAATATGTGATAACTTATGGTTTTCCAAACTGTGGATTTATGTATATAGTAAATAGAGTATGCATTGTTACACAATGAATGAACTATGCGAGTGAACCCAAAATTTTGTCAATTAATCCAAGAATGATATGAAACATCGACGAGAATTGGGAGGGATTTTATTTTATGATGGACACTATTTACAATGTGTATTGGAATAATGTGCATATTAATAACAATGTTTCATATGTTGACAATTACATTTAATTATGGTTATTGTTCTTTCAACAGAGGCATACAAATTGGGAATAAAAACGACCAAGATGAACTGAGATGCCAACATTTTTCATAAGCATAATCGGGGTTTTAAAACAACTTCACTTTTAGACCTTTAAACAAAAATTCTAATATGAACCTAGGTTCTATCTCTTTGTATATGGACATCAATGTTTTGATTTCAAACCAATAATCTCTTACCACTGCTATCATTTTGATTCTAGAACAAGAAAAATAAGCATGGAAAGTGATATACAAAAGAAGTAACCCACTACAATTCTTGACAATATAAACCATTTCAATCAGCCATACATTTTCACTAGTTGCTCCAACCATTATTCTACCATTTCACCACAACATTATTTTTCAAAAATAAGAGAGAAAAGGGAAAGAAGAGCTTCATACTTGCTAACAACTAACAAAGCCATACTAACTCATTTAGCAACAATTTCACAATAGAAATTCCCTTCAAAATTGTGTAGGTACATACCTTAGCAAGAATAACCAATATATATACAATTCCAAGTCTAAGCAGTTGCACAGGATCCATGGTTGCAAAAATGAACAAAGAATCTTCTGGAATCAAAACACAACACTATACTTACTCTCTCCACAGTCCAAAACCAATTGAGGAACGATGATGGGGTTAGAGGCACAGTGGAATTAAAACACATGTTGGAGAAGGCTACTTTGGATACTATTGGGAATCACGCATGAGCGAATCACGTGAAATTTGGGCTAAGGAGAATCACACACACAAAGCAATTGGATCATGTTCAGGAGTCAACGCACAAAACACAGAAAGTAGTTAGGATTTTAGGGACATTTTGTTCACTTTGTAACCAATTTGTAATGAGATTATCCCTATTTTTAAAACTATAAATTGTGATGGTTTTTTGGGTAGAGGGGAGATCTTAGAGAGTCAGTTCAAGTTTACAAAGTTGAGTTGAGTTTTGGAGTGATATTGTTTTGAGTTATGAATGAGGTTTTTGGGAGTTAGGCTCAAATTGCAGCAAAATGATTGAGGTAGGTTTGGGGTAATGTTAACAGATACATCTTATTGTAATCACAGTGCACAACTATAAGGAGATTGCTAATGAATAAAATAAGAAGACAATCGTTGTGGATGTAGCCCAATTTGGGGTGAACCATGTTAAAACCTTGTGTCTTGATGTGTTGTCTTTGTGTGTTATGATGCATATCATTTTTATTGTTATTGCACAATGAGGATAAATTCTTAAGTATTTTGAATATGTCATTTTTATATGTTGTTATGGTCCTGTTTACTTAAGTTAGTAATGAATTAATGAATGTTAAGTGGAATAATGTCACGCATAGGGTATATTGAATGAAAATTAATGGTTAAGAGACAGAAACTGCACACATAGTAGATGAATCGATAATGCATAGTAGGATTATGTTGAATGCCTCACTTCCCCTCATCACTGCAGAACCTTCGTTCCT
Organism: Picea sitchensis; assembly: GCA_010110895.2. Classification (NCBI taxonomy): domain Eukaryota; kingdom Viridiplantae; phylum Streptophyta; class Pinopsida; order Pinales; family Pinaceae; genus Picea; species Picea sitchensis. The sequence continues at coordinate 78,044 of SNQJ01S0010450.1, forward strand.
ACAGCCCCTCTAGATGACTTGGGTGATACTTCACTTTCTTGTAGGTGATGACGAAAGGGCTGATGTCTAAGGGTTTTGTTGGTTTATTAATTATTAACCTCGGGTCTGCCCACTATGTGCCAACAAATGGTTCTGTTGTTGGGACCAGGATTTGTAATCGAGGGGTATGTTTTGGAGGCCAAATAAGGAAGAGATCATAGAATGGTTAAGAAGGAAGGAACACAAATTTTACAGAGAATAGAATATGAACCCAAAAATCAATGACGAACAATGGTTACAAAGGTATGTGTTTACAGATCTTCATGAAATTTTCTTTGGTGATTTTATGATAATTTTGACTGAAGGGTTAGAAAGGCTAGTGGATAATGTTGGAAGATACCGAGATGAGGCTTTGAGAAATTGGACTCCTGAATTGATTAGACAGTTGAATACAGTAAGAAATAAAGTTTCTCACACATTTGATTTTTGGTTGAATAGTATATTGGGGGTTTACATTACAGAGTTTGCAATAGATTGTACCTATTCTTATAGTGTTGCAGAAAGGGATTTATTCAAGGGTCCACGCGGAATATTTCTGAATGCATTATCTACGTGGGTAAATATGTTATTGTGTGACAAGAATGTTATGAAAATGGAATATGATTTCTAGGCACATTTGTGCACATAGGGGGACTGGGGGATAACCAGAGGATGGCCCAAGAGTGGAAAGAGATGAAAATGATGAATAAGGAACATATGGAATGAGGATGTCGAGAGAGGAAGATAGTGACTCAGACATAGATATTTGAGTATTGTGATGTGGAAAAAGGTTTAGGTATAGTAAGAAGGAGATTGTGGTTGAGAGAGAAGAGAAACATAGAGTGTTTGAGAAAAGTGACTGTTGCGCAGTGCTTCAAATCACACCGTATAGAGAAAGAAAAGAGAAAGAAAAGGATCCTTGGTATAGTCCAGCAAAAGAAGGAATTACATCTCAGATCGAAATCTATGTTGAACCCATGACCTCCTGTGCATCACCAAGATTTGAAGAAGAAATAAGAACTTTGTCAAGAGAAATTGTAGTTAGTGGAGGAAGTTAGAATAATAGTCAGAATAGTGGAAGTAGCACAATGAACCAGAGTCAACCAACATCATTGAAGGTAAGTACTACATAGAATACAATGGAAGGAATAGATCATATGCTAAGGATGTCTGAATTCTAGAGAATGGGGTCGAAAGACGCGGAGAATCATCTGTTTGTATGTGAGACGATATTGAGTGTGAAGAATGTCCATGACGAGGCAACGAATATTGCATAGATAGAAATGGAATTCAAAGGTTGCACACTGTTATGGTACATGAAGTATCATACTACTATTTTAACGGGACAATAAAGGACATTGGCAGAAATTGGAAAAGATTTATTAAAGGAATCCATGAAGCCGAAATCCGAGTCACAGTATATCACAAAGTTGAAAGAAATTAAGCAAATACAGAATGAGACAGTTTGGGATTACAATAAAATATTTAAATATGTTATGGGTAGATTAATTTTCCATATTACCGATGAACAACATAGAGAATGGTTTATTCCAAGTATGTTGTCACACATTCGTTGTCCTCTGACATAACAGAAGGTCACGTTGCAGCCAGAAGCATTAGAAATTGTGATGAAGTTAGAAGCATCTCATGTAGGATATGGTGCAATAATGACATAGGTTCAGTCACAATTGATTGCATTGAGGATTTAGTTGTTAGAAATAAAGAAATAAAATGAAAAGCGTGAACAAGTTTGGTGTATTACATGTAAGATAGAAGGCCATTGTAAGGACGAATGCCCAACATTTTCGCAATATATGGCTACAGTGGAACCTAACCCATTGGCATGAGGACTAGGATATTGTGAAATATGCAATACATGGGGACATCATCCAAAGGCTTGTCCATTATTGAAGAAGTACCAGAGTATTCCCAAGAATTTGTTCTATAATTTTTGCAAGTCTGTATTTCACGAGGAGGATTTTCATGCAAAAATTTGACTTAATGAGGGAGCACACTATAAATGATTACATAATACAAGAAGGAAATGCAACAATGGACGAAATTTTTCCATAGTACAATACCTAGAGAGGCTTTAATCAGGGTGGACGAGGAGAATTTGGAAGAGGTCGAGGACGAGGAGAATTTGGTGGAGGAGGAAGGGGACCAATCATTTGTTATAATTGTAATCAACTAAGACATTTAACGAGAAATTACATAAATCCTTGCACAACATGTATGTACTACAGAGAATTGGACCATGTGACAAAAGATTGTCCTCAATTGATAGCAAAATTGAAGGCAAGAGGGAATCAAAACAAGAACCAAAACTAGAACCAGAACATATATATAATAACAGCCAAAGTGCACGACGAAAAATCTAAGATAGAAACAATTACGTGCAGAGGGATGAGAACCAGAATGGGTACGATAGATCAAGGGAATAAAATTCGCCAGTGGGTAAGGAAAGAAGCAGATCCATTACCATTGTTTGATCCAAGGAAAGAGAAAGAGACTTACCAACAAGAAAGAAAAGAATAGATGGGAGCATATTGGATAGCATCAACTTTGAATGCGCCATCATTGTATGATAGAACATTGGTATATGATATGCTTGTAATCTATGAACATACAGAGAAACAAACTAATAAGTTAAGTACTTTGAAGAGATTTTTAAGAAGTTACTTAAATTTATTGAAGGATGAATCTACGTTGATTAGTCTTCATAGAATGATTGACCATTGTTCCCAAGAAAAAGAGAAACCTATAATGCACAGAGAAATTAACAAGGTGCGCAATAAGAAGCAAATAAGTAGGGAGTTAGGGCTCAATGCGCAGATAGGAGCTTACGAAATGGAAAATATAATTTTGGATTTAGGCTTTGATGTAAATGTTAAACTAAGACAGACTTGGGAGATGATGGGCCAACCGAAGATGATTTGGTCTCCTATCCAGTTGAGATTAGTGAACCAACATAAGATCATCCCAGTCAAAAGGTTAACAATGGTTAATGTCAATATAGATGGAGTGCGCAGTGTAGTAGACTTCAAAGTGATCAACATAGTAGATGGAAGTACACTTTATCCAACATTGTTAGGACTTGATTGGGCATTTTATAATCAGACAATCATTGACCTAACTGTTAGAGCAAGATTTTCCTCACCCTATGCAATCTTGCAGAGAGGGCCTTGTTCCATTCCCCCATGTAGACTTACTTTCCCTGATTGATAAATCTAGACACAAAAATCAATATTTTTCCACTTGTACACCCCTTGCAATCTATACAGCAAGCATATACGCTGGTTTCTCCACTACAGCCCACGTACATCGATATTTGTGCCATAAAATACAAATTAAATGTTGGGTTTCCATGTCACGATAGGATATATCTGATCCTTGGCCTTCCATATATTGGAAATGTTCTGAATTGGCCCTTCAGTTGCATTTTGAAGGCTATAAAGAAGCCAATTCTGAGCTATGGAAAAAGAGGAGATAATTCAGCTTTGAGAGCAAAGTTACACTGGAGAAATTATTACTTCATTATTGAGTCTGCATCCCTTTGTACTTTAAGTCTAAACAAAGTTTTCAGCCCCCAAGATCTTCCTTTATTGCTGGAAAACCTCTTTGTATCCCTTATATGAGCTTGCCTTTGGTGGAGGATTGAAGTGGTGGAGGCCCAGTTGGAAGGAACTCGGTTTCTTGGTTCTGAACCGTGCCGACACAAAAGTATGTAATGTTTCACTTATGTCGATCATTTATTAATAGAAATACTCCTTTCCTGTCCAGTTGATATCTTGCAAATATATGTTTTATGATCCATGGGCATGTTTGTTTTGTATATTAATGGATTATTCTATCTAATGTGCTAACATGTTATATCATCACTATATGCTTGCTTTGCTTGTTTGTTGAGAACTTGTTGCAGATATAAAGCTTTGGGTCAAAGTTCTCAACAATGGACATCATCAAACATTTGGACGAGGTAGGCCTCTTTCTTATCTCTCTTGCACATTAGTTTATATAACATATGATAGAATTGAGTTGATTTCTACAGTCATACCTGTCTGTTGTGGTTCACCCTAGCCATAGAGAGATTTTCCTCGTAACAGAAATGGCGACCGTATTGGGGATGAATCTTCTTTCTTAGGGTTTGAACTACTTTTCTCCTTAGATGGATCTCATTTTTATTGTGGTTCTTGTTGTATCATTTCTTGACAGCTCCTGTTCACTCTGGGTCTGTGTTTTCAACCTTTCTCCCTTGCCTGACCTTGTTTCAAAGCATATACGTGCCTTTTTTCTTGACAGTCGTGTATACACATAGGCTGTCTCACTGCAAGCTGCGTATATATGCTATGTTTGCCCAAAAAGTCGCGTACACCTTTCCTTGAATGTTTTCTTGGTCTGGTGTTTGCTGGGTGGGATTTGATACTTGTTGAGCCTTCTTAGGTCTCTGTAGAGCCTGTTGAGTACCTGTGGGATGACAGGAAACCCTCTTTTGGTTGAATTTTTGGGCGAAGTTTTTCTCTTCATCTTTTCATTTTTATTGTCCTTGTACATTGGGCTGAGTGTTTCATTGCTTGATATCATGCTTGAGTTATCTCTCTTTTCTACACAGTAGGGATACATATCAAGTTACTTTTCAGTCCATGCATTTTCAGTTTCGATATATTGAAAATACAAAAAAAATGGAATTTTGCATTGCTTGGCATTTTTTGTCTTTTGAGTTTTTATCATTAGCTTAGTGCATACAATGAAAGATTACATTTTTTTACTTCTGAATTGCAGAGTTGAATTTGAAAATTGCATCACTTTTAGGAGCATATCAAACATTAAAAGTTAAAGTTAGACTTTGCATTATTTTCATATCTAATTTCTTGTAGAGTCATAACACCATGAGTTTCATCACCATACCTTTTTGAGTAATCATGACCATAAAATCAATGCTATAATTTAAAATTTATTAGTAACGATTTTATTTTCTAGGGTGCACAAACTAGCCTAGGATTTAGTGCCTTGGAATAGGATTTTGTGAGTAAACTTCTCCAAGGAAATTAAATCAACATATGTGTCTGAGAAAGGGAGTTGAGAAGTCCATTGTATAATTGGTAAGATCAGGAGGCTCCGCTTACACCGGAGTTAATCATGAGGTCGCGTGAAGTTATTTGAAGGGATATCCCCCGGATACTCGCCTAGCATCAGAGATATTTCTTTGGATTTATTCATATTTGGGGATCTTTCTAGTTCACATACCTCCGTGAGAGGCAGTGCTTTCAAGGTTTCAGGCTTTGCTACCCTGACCATACGATGATATGGACTTACGACTGCTCTCCCTGTGCATTGGTTATACAATGGTTTATTAGTTTCTTGACTTAGGTATCTCATAGGTTACTTGCAGGGGTTATTCTTCTAGTACCCTGGGTCAGATAGGGGTCAGACAACACACAACCTTTATGGAGGATTACCTCTCCGAGGGGATCTGACCGACTAGTTGTTAAGCCCACGAGGGCCCCTATAACTGATTTGGTTACCTTCGATCTTTAGCAAGGAGTCTCAAGTCCCTCTTAGACAAGACATACCTTCTTTAGGGAGGGAGGCCACTCAACCACTTTATCCCGTTTGCATGCATATTGGTCATTTGACTTTTGGTGTGCTCTTTGCTTACTATTTGGCCTTAAGAGTCTTTACTGAGTCCACATTATGGATAGTGGAGTTCCTTTGTCTCCCTCGTTTATTGTTGCTTACCCCATGATGCCCACTCAATTCATGGGGATGAATCCTCTTGTTTCTTATAATGGTATGCAGAACTTTGGTACTCAGTCTGCACCTTGGGTCCCTAGTCATTCTCCCGTTGATATGCCTTCGCCCTTGCAATCCTATCCCTGGTCCACTTATATGAATCCTAGCATTGGATATTTGGGCACCATGGCCCCGATGACTATGTCTTCGTTTGATATGAGCCATGTCCCTCAACCCGTTGTCACGATGGGAGGTTGGAACTTCCCCTCTTACAGATCCAATCCTAGTTATGCTCTTCTAGGATCCAATACTCAGATGGGTGCTTATTATACCTACTACACTTCGTCCATGTATCCTCTGTCTGCCATGTCATTTCCTTCGAACACTTTTTCCATGGTGAGTGCTCATGTATCCCCGGGTATTTCATACGGGCATAATCAATTTTACAGTTTGGGCTACCCGCTTCACAGGTCCCCTTCACAAGGGGGCAACATATATCCTGACTTGAATAATACTTATCATACTTCCATTTTTTCACAGACTTCGGTGATATTGCCCATTCAGACTTCTCTGAATCAATTAAATGGAGGATACTACCTTTCCAGACATGGATAGGGAGTAAACCAAGATCCTTCCTAGCCTACAATGTTTCAAATTCAATATTTCCCTGGACCTTGGCATCAAATTCCGCAATCCACCGCTATTCTAGTCACTGTCATTCATACTGGAGCTCCATCACCAACCTCTTCCAATCATGTTGGATATGGGTCGACAACTTATAAAAGTTACGTTGACAACCCATACCCGGTCTCTACCACATCTCCAACCTCTAAGCACCATGTAGGAGATGACTCCCCCACCTTTTCCTGTCATGTTGATAGTGTGCCACTGACCATCTTGAATGACACCGGGGGCATTAAGAAGCCCAGAAACCTCAGATGTAAGCCTAAATTCATTTGCAGGATTTGTGAAGGAAGTCATCTTACTCGTTTATGTCCAACCATGGTTGGGATACCATAAGTGTGGGGCTCACCTAAGGGTCCTTTAGATTCTAAGGCGTCTGTGGTTTCCCCATACCTTGTTCCTCCGATTGACATGGCAGTAAGGTCGTTACAATCCTCTCTTGATCACACCCCCATTCTCGAGGGTGGTGTATCCCTTATCGATGTTACCCTGCATCCTCTTCAAGCTAGAATTGAAGAAGTGGTCGTACCAGTGCAATCTCTGGTGAACCCCACTCTCCCTATGGAGAGTGATGCATCCTTCGATCATGTCGTCAACATTCTTGATCCTGCACATTCTGAACGAGAGAGAGTCTTTCTTTCACCAAGTCCTCTCCCTCCTGGTTTTGAGGATATCACTTTTGACTGAGATAGTCCTATGGGGTATCCAATCCCCCCACCTATGTATTTTCCATTAAGAGACAATGTTTGATCCATCACATAGACTATATCCTCAGTTAGTGATTTATCCTCCTCGACTTGGAGAGATTTGGGTTTCCCCAAGCTTATGTCAGCTATTCGTAAGATACTGACATTTCGCAGAAGGACGGTATGGGAGCCTTGGCCTCCCCCCTTACATGCTGATTAGAATAACGTCCATGAGTTTAAGTTATGCTATTTTCCATCTCATATTTAAAACGAGAAAATATTGCTGAGTGATTTGTCCCTTTCACACTTGTTAAATTGGATTTGGAAGATCATGTGTCTTCATTAAGATCTTTTCCGACTCTTTACTAAAAATAGAAAAGATCGTCGAGTGAACTTGTCGTTTTCACACTCGTAAATTGGATTTCAAAAGACATCTACTTGGCTCAAGTTTATCCCTTTTTCACACCAAGTAGACTAAAAGACATAAAAAAGGACATTTTTTGGCATTAAGTTGTGATTGCATCTCATTCCCCTGCTTGCAGTATTGAGCCTATAGCCAGTTCTCGCTTTGCATTATAAACCGTTTTCTTCAGTAGTTTTTCATCCTCAACCAAGCAGAGCCTTGTTTATATCCTTTGAAATTTGACACCCTATACCTAGGAGGGAACATTCCCCGAGTGTCCATCTCTCGCATGCACTTCCCTGCATTGAGCATAGGTATGTTCCACTGCTGGAACTATTTTTTCTTACTTGCGACACTCATTTCCTCTTCTGTATCATAACATTTGTTTGTTATGAAAAAACAAAAAAAAGACAGGCGGGAAGAGAGTATTATCTTATATCGGCAGCATTCATGTCGCCTTTGAAAAGAGCACAAAGTGATTTGAATGCATTCATCATAATTTTGGGTTTAGCATGGGCTTAGGAAGTTGAGCTCGTTACTGAGTCTTCTCTACCAACTGGTTACTCTTCCAGTCCCTACAGAGAACTTCATTGATGCCTCCTGCATCTCATGATTTTATCATTGGGTCTATGCTCCCAGAGTCCACCATATGTCTCTTGCTCTTGTTCAAAGTAATTCTATCAACTTGTGTTGGCCACTCCTCAGAACTCTTGACTTTGCATGTCAGCCATACCCTCAGTTTGTCTTAGAATCACATGATACTTTAGTCCTATCGTGCACCCTGACCCTACTTCCATCATTGGTAGGTAACCTTGAACCCAACAGTCGACATTTCATCATTGGTCACTGATTGGGTGGTTTCCCTTGTGTTCGACGATAAGACATCTATTCACACATTGATATTTGTGCAGTGTCTTGGATTCCATTAGCCTTATTGGTGGTCTCCTCTCCTTTGTCAACAATTTTTCATCATTGGCTATTATTCAGAGGGTCTTTTTCGTGTACCGCTTGCACTTGGGACATGTGAAATATGCACAAGGTCGTTGGTTTGTGAACTTGTTCTTCCTCTGATTTCCACCAAATCATGAAGCTCCTGCTTTGTACCTCATGTTGATTGATGAGATATTCCTTAATTCTCTCCTTTCAACGGGTCTCTTTCCATCGACATCAACCCATTTATTCTGGAAACCAGGCCTAGAGTCTTATGAGTACCTTGAGGCTTGTATTCATTAGTGGTAGGCTCTCTCACCATCGAAAGTTGGGAATACATCAATGTCTCATGATCGATGGATTCTTCAGGTGTTCGACACCGACTCCTCTCTTCACACTTGTAATAATGTACTCGGTGCCTTGATACCTACTTTCATTATCGGTAGGTTGTCTCGCATTTGTTAATAGTATACATCAATGACCGATAATCAAATGATGTCTCATTGTGTTCGACCTCAAATCCTTTATTCACATGATGTAGACTTGCACCTTTGGCGGATTGTGTAGAAGACTTGAAGACATCACTATGTGGCCACAAATTTCCTGAGTTGTTGCTTCCTTTTCATTGGACCAGTACCTATATGACTTTAGTGATCATAGGAGATCAGATTGTACTCCATGGTATACATATATATTCAAATTGGTTTTGAGAATTTTTCTATTGGGCCTTGTTCATGACTATGAAAACTTTTCGACATGTAATTGCATTTGTATTTGCCTATTCATGGCCACAGACACTTGTTTAGTATATTTTTCACATGGATCTGCAATGTATTTTGGAAGCCATGTATGCAAAGTCAGTACAAAATGTAATGAGCGATCGATTTCGTCCAACTGGTTCTCTACCACTTCACTTCTGGGTTATTTATAATGTATTTCGGCCATCACAGATTCTCCTATGACCTCACACATTAGGGGGCATCTGTTAGAGAAATATTTTCCTCACCCTATGCAATATTGCAGAGAGGGCCTTGTTCCATTCCCCCATGTAAACTTAATTTATCTTATTGATAAATCCAACGACAAAAATAAATATTTTTCCACTTGTATGCACCTTGCAGCTATACAACAAGCGTATACACTGGTTGCTCCACTACAACCCGCATACATCGGTTTTTGTGCCAAAAAAACAAAATTAAATGTCGAGTTTCCATGTCACAAGAAGAGATATCTAATCCTTGGTCTTCCATATACTGGAAACATTCCGACTCGGCCCTTCAATTGCATTTTGAAGGCTATAAAGAAGTCAATTCTGAGCTATGGAAAAAGAGGAGAGAATTCAACTTTGAGAGCAAAGTTACTCTGGAGAAATTATTACTTCATTATTGAGTCTGCATCCCTTTGTCCTTTAAGTCTAAACACAGTGTTTATCCCCCAAGATCTTCCCTTATTGATGGATAACCTCTTTGTCTCCCTTATATGAGTTTTCCTTTGGTGGAGGATTGAAGTGGTGGAGGCCCAGTTGGAAGGACCTCAGTTTCTTGGTTCCAAAACATGCCGACACAGAAGTCTGTAATGTTTCACTTTTGTTGATCATTTATTAATAGAAATAATCCTTTCCCGTCCAATTGATATCTTGCAAATATATGTATTATGATCCATGGGCATGTTTGTTTTGTATATTAATGGATTATGCTATCTAATGTGCTAACCTGTTATATCATCACTATATGCTTGCTTTTCTTGTTTGTTGAGAACTTGTTGCAGGTATAAAGCTTTGGGTCAAAGTGCTCAACGATGGACATCATCAAACGTTTGGATGAGGTAGGCCTCTTTCTTATCTCTCTTTCACATTGTTTTATATAACATATGATGGAATTGAGTTGATTTCTGCAATGATACCTGTCTATTGTGGTTCACCCTGGCCATAGAGAGATTTTCCTCATAACACTAACGAAGATATAGATGGTAGTCGAATTAGAATGTAACACCCCAGTTTTTTATCCCTATGAACTAGAATGTATTATGTAAATATGACTTAGGACGATGACTTGGTAAAGTTGGAAAGGGGCCAAAGTGCCCAGAAATGTAATGCATCTATATATATTAATAAAATACATCGTTGGCTGCAAGACAAACAAGGAAAAAAGAGATAGGGGGTTATGATTCCATAAGAGAGGGTGATAAATGGGCTAAGTATTTTTATTATATTTTATTTACCCATAATTGATTTTATGGAGAAAATTGGTTACATGAGCTTCTTGGGGAGGCCATGGGGTTCTTGATTTCGTGTAATTATATAAACAACTCTTTGGGTTGTTTGGGGGTTCACTTGCTCTTCTCCATTCACTCTTACACTCTTCTCACTCTTTCATTCTTGCCTCCTCATTCTTGCTAATTCATGTGCTCTCGGTCTAAGCATGGAAACGAATGGCTGGAAGAGGAGAGCCATTGCTAGATGGATGTAATAAATTAATGATCATTCCAGGTGGGAATGGATGCCTATGGGCATGAGATTGATGGTAGTTTTGAATGAAATGTTCACAACTGAGAATCCTTGGAGTTTCCAACATGGATATTTCCTGACCAGTACCACTGGATCCCTGGAGAGAAATGGAACAACCTGAGGGACTGCATGGCAACAAAAGGGGTTAATTTCTTTGGGTTGTGTAGGATGAAGGGGAAAGAGAGATGGAAATTAGGATTTTTATGTGGTTGGGAAAACCTGAGAGATTATTAGCCAACTGCTGTGTGTTTTAGATTTTTCCTAGGACCCATCCTTGTGGATTCATAGCCTTGGCTTGAGGGTGGCCTGTTGTTGAGAATTGGAAAAACAATGTCTATGGTTGGGAGGAACATCCTTGGTCGGAAACTAGTTGGTGATGGTTTAATTAAAGCTAAGTTCTCTCTGTGTTCTCTGTATATTTATATTTCGTCGTGTATTATTATTATTATCTCTGAGAGATGTATTTATAATGTGCCTTCTTGTTGGTTATTTTTGTGCATGGCACATTGCTCCTTTCTTGGATGGTTTGACACGAATCTTGATTATTGCATGGGTGGTTATTGCAATATTTCATGCTTATTTTTGAATTAAATGTTATTAGAATTTAAAATCGGGTTTAGAAGTGTGTTCTTGATTAGCATTCCCAACTTGTTGGTGGTTGGGTATGTTATAGATTGGTATTAGAGCTTTTGGTTGAAACACCATATTGATATGGGCCGGAACTGTTGGACATGGTATTATGGTGTTGGCATTGATGTCAAGAAGATCAATATGGTATTTTCATTAAGAAATAATATGTCTTTGAGATCCTAAATCTGAGGATAGATAACGTATTAGGATGCATAGAATTAGAGTGCGCAACGTTAATAACTTTGGAAAGTTCGAATGAAATATCAGGAAAAGGAGCACCTCAAGGAAGTGTTATTGGGATCGAATTCCCAATAGATCAACTATAGAAACACCTTTATAACTATGAGGAAACTTTGTTACAGTCAGGAGATATGATAACCGTCGTTCATTGACCAAAGGCACAGATCAACAATAGTGGTTTAGTTGGAATCCAAGTGTAAATCCAAAGGATTCTTAGAGGAATCAAACCTCTAAAGGACATTGATCCCAGGTCAATAAAGCTTCGGGAGAAGGCAGATAAATGAGAGTCGTCAGATCTATTTGAGAAATTTCAAGTATAACCAGAGTCGTCATATCGAATCGTTAAAACCTCAACCATTTGATTGGGTTGATGAGTTATGTGGTGATGCAACCCCCCTCCTCTCCTGGGGTTCTGCGACCTCCCGATCTCTGGATTGTTCCAATTATGAATCGTATCGACTCTTCGAGCTCCTGAATGAACCCATATCAAATATACACAGGCCCTTTTTCTTCCTTTGGCACAGGTCCTAATACCCACACCTTCTGTCTCTACGCACTCTGGGCACTTCTCAATTTAAGGGTGCTAGATCCTCTTTGCTATTTCCTTCCTCCATAGGTCCCTGGGCTGTGCTCTTATGCTAATGCGCGATTGTGGGCATGGGAAAGAGTGGTTAAAAACCAACCCGCTTTTCGCCCTGCAATCCTTCTCGTGCTGACATGTAACCCGTCACCAAAATAGTGGTTGAAATTGTGTCCCTCTCAAGGACTATTAACGTCTGAGAACATCCTCGCCCTACAATCCTTCATGTAGACCGATCTTGAATCCTTTGTCACTTCTTGTGATCGACGACTATTATCAATCTTCATTCCACTCTTCTTTCCTCCTTCCACACATCTCTACAGATCTATACAATCCATCAACATGTAGTCCCATTCAAATCAACGACTGTTGTTTACTCTTCCTTTCCAGCCTCCGGTGATTTCAAGTCTCAACAGCCACAAGCCTCCAGATTAATCCTTCTGGAGTCCAGGATTTGGTGACACTTTTCCAACCCCAAATTGGCGACTATCGTTCGCCTCGACTGTTCATGCTCTGGTGATCTGAAAACTCAAAATTCTCCTTCGTGTTCTCCCAGAATGACTTCACTCGGAGTTCACGATCGTTCGCCACGTGTCCCTTCTGAATATGATGGTCCATAATCTCTCTGGCCTTTGGTGCTTCAACTCTTCTACTCCCCGATGATTCGACTCTTCGGCTCCTCGACGGTTCGGCTCTTCGATGCTTTGGGCTTCGGCTATTTCAGTTCTAAAAAATGAAACTCCATCGTAACTTTCTCCAGATCTCATGATCTAGTGACAAGTGTCCCCTCGTAGATCGATAGCTCTCTTCTCTTTGGATCTTTGGGCTTTGACTATTTCAACACTTCAACCTTCGCTTCCTTATGGATCTCTCGACTCGTTGACACATATCCCTTCTAGATCCAACAGTCCAGATTCTCCTTTGCAAATCGGGACTTCGCGTTTCATGAAGTTTTAAGGATCTCTCCCCTTCCTACTCCAGATCCCCGATATCCCAAAATTACCCTTGGACAATCAATGGTCCAGATCTCTCCTTCGCAAATCAGGATTTTCTGACTTGCGACTTCCAAGTTAATACTTCCTCCACATTCCCAACTCCCGAAATTCCGATATTTCAGAGCTCTCAAATATGATGGCTCGTGCTCCTGTGGATCTAACGGTCATGATCAAGTCGTGAACTCATCTTTCATGAGTTCTTGTGACTCTTCTCTTTGACTTCTCTGATGTGCGATTCAGCGAAAAACTGATTGCTCACCACGCGTCCCTTCTGATGGACGGTTACGATGATGCTAGGACTTCGCGACTTCGCAAAGTCCTCCCTCCTGTGCAACTTCAAAGGTTAAATTTCATGCACTTTCCTCTGGATCAGATGGATGTCGATAATTCACGTTTAGATCCAACATATGGAATCCATTCTTTATTATGTGCTTCCTTCACTCACTGGATGTAGATCTAACGGTCCAGATTTTTCTCTACAACCGACCAAACGATCATTGTCGCTCCTCCTCCTGAGATTTAGGCTTCTCCTGATTTAGAAGATTTTGTTAGTGTTCAAAAGGTCTCAGCCTTTGAAATTTCTCCTGCGAACCTGAATCTTTTGGGTCTCACTTATGCTCTTACAACGTTATCCCTTCTAAGCTTTCAGACATAGAATAAGTCTGATTCCTATGCATTCTCCATATTATCCCTTCTGAGCTTGACCTCCTTAAAGGTTTTGATCTCCCACACACACCTTTCGTTCTCGGAATTTCGTCAAACTCAGAATCCAAAGGATTTCTTGAATAAGAAATACTTCTCTCCCTCTTGGCGCTCTTCTTCTTGATGCACCCCTTGCAGATCTTTCCCTCACAGAGTATTCAACAACTCTGTTTCTCCCTAACTCTACATGGATTTCTTCTGTGCATACTTGCACCGGTTCAATTCCCACCTGGCATAGCTCTACAGAGTCCTCAGTAACTTTGGTTATCTCTGAACTCGATAAAGAGTTCTTCCTGTGCACTCCTTGCACTTCCACTGATGAAGGTCCAATTGTATCCCTTCTGATATTTCCCTTGAGGTTAATCCTCTGTCAATGCACTCTTTGCGGACTGTGTGCACTACTTGCAATCGAAAACTCAAAGATGAGAAACAATTGAAACTCATGTAATACTTCACCAGTTACGCATTCAAACATGAAAATGCATAAAAACATAAACTGAACATAAATATAAACAAATTTTATGCAGGAAAAACTTCTTTTTTATTATCTCTGTGTGTCTATACAGATGATTACAAGAACCAGACTGTAACAACTTACCAGTTCTCTAAAGCTCTCTCTCTCAGAACTATTCTACCTCCTAAGGCCTCTCTACCCAGACCTCTCTATCATCCTACCTTCTTTGAAATCTAATACAAGATCTCCTTACAAAAGAGGGGCTCTGCGAGCTTGTCCTCTCTCACGTAACCTCATCTATTACATTGAAGTTTCATAAATGTTTACCCAGACTTGAATACGATCTGGGCCTACTACAAGGAACCCTTTAAGGAAATCCAACCATTACCTGTACAAAGGCATGGCCTAGCATTTACAACCTTACAACATGAAAATCCGTATAGGATTATTTTAAATTTTTAAAAATGGGAGGGTCGGTGCCTCTCCCTTTCTCCATTGTGTGTCTGCATGTTGGTGTGATGGCGCATTTTTTGAGGTGGAGCGATGCTCCTGCATCATACTTCACTTCTACGAAAAACATGAGCTCCAACTCATGATCTCCTCTCCTCCATTTTTGAAATCCACCTGGATCCCAAACTCTTTCTTGGAGTTGTCCTCTTGCTCCTCTCCAGCTATGATGTTGTTGTTATTGCTTCTACATCTTCTTCTTATTTCCTGCTGCTATGACAAGTTCTCCTTTTTTAAGCTCCACTTTGATAACTTCTTCTTGCACTGACTTCAACATTAGCTTCCTTATCTCCTCTATCACCCTGTCTAGCTTCTCCAGTGGTTGGCCCTGCTTATGCAGTCTTCTCTGCTGCAACTCTTCCTTCTCGTTAAGGGGTATATCAAATCGATCCCCCTTACAATTTTCTCCATATCTCGTGGCCTTAGCATGCCACTCTTCTACAAAATTCAGTTGTGCAGTCCCATCACTGAGTTTCTTCTTAGTTCCTTCTTTCTCTGACATCTTGATATCTGTCAGCTCCTTTTGTGTTAGTAGATTTCCAACTCCCTCCAACCATTCCTCCTGCTGGTACGCTCCTCCATCTATATCCAACTTGACATGTTGGATGTGAAAGATTTGCATCATTACCCTTCTCTCTAGGGTTTCCAGTTATTCATATAGCTCAACAAATTCCATGTTGTATGCTTCTCTTTCTGCTACAGGTTCCAATGCTGCAGTCATCTATTGATCAACTTCCTGGCTGAAAATTTTGAGCAATTCGGCTGAATTCTCTTCTCCTTCTGCTAGGGTAGACATTAGTGTCTGCTCCATTTCTTCTCCTTTAACAGTTTTTTATGTCTTTACTTCTCCTTCTGATGCACTTTTATCATGTGCACTGGCCTCTACTTGGCTATTTGGTAGGAATATCTTGATCCCTCCAATAATAAGAATGCTCCTCTGATCCTCCTCTCATATGGTGACAATATTTAACTTCTCATAATATTCATTCACATGGTCTACAAACCCACATGAATCTTCATCTATCAGCACTCCTCACTGATATGAACTCACTTTTGATCTCTCGAGACTTTCAGATAGTCTCGTTTCTTTCCCCCTACCCATTTGGAAATTTGGAAATTTTCTATTGCCCACCTGGCAGTCTATGAGATCAACCAACCCCATCTCATCTCTCACCTAGAAATTTGAACTTTCAGCACTGCTCCTTTGGCAGTATTCGAGACCTCCACTTGGTCCCTTTCCATTTCCCATCTGGCAACTTGAAAGTCCATTTCCTCCCACCTAGTATTTTCTGAGATCTTCATCTGATATCCTCTCCTCCTCGTCACTGAGATTTCTCCCAGTCTCTGGTTCACAGATGTGAATCAGTTCCTCCTCTGTGTCACTGAGTTTTTCAGCATGCCTCGGCCACCTTCTCATCAACATTCTCTGTCCCCTAGCCAACAATTTATTTACTGTCAACTTCATCTTCTTCTTCATGGGCCATTCATACACCCAATGCACTTTTGCATCCTGCTGCATTTTAAATGCAAGCTTCTCCATTCATGCCCTTATGTGATTGAGCTCCATATCCATCTTCGGATTATTCTTCTTCTTGTGGTATTCCCTTTGACCATGTACATGGCCTTCAGTAGCCATTTCCACCTCTTTCCTGCCCTCCTGGAAATTCTATGGATTACTCTTCATCCAAGAACACCTCCATCTTCTCTTACATCTCACCCGACTGTTTAAATTTTTGTCGTTGCGTCCATGCAACAACCTTCTCATAGAGCATCGGTACTCTTCTTCCTTTTCACCTCTTTCTTATTTTTTTTCTGTAAGAAAGGCTCAGTATTCTGATTACCTCCTTTTCCTACATAAATCAATTATGTTCTCTAATATCACCTGATGGTATCAGAATATCTCTTCTTTAATGTCTTCTCTCCTCGGCCTACAAAAATCAATTCTGCAAAAAGGATCTGATACCATATGATGCAACCCCCCTCCTCTCCTGGGGTTCTGTGGCCTCTCGGTCTCTGGATCGTTCCAATTATGAATTGTATTGACTCTTTAGGCTCCTAAATTAACCCAAATAAAATATACACAGGCCCCTTTTCTTCTTTTGGCGCGGTTCATCATACTCACACCTTCTATCTCTACGCGCTCTGGGCACTTCTCAATTTACAGATGCTAGATCCTCTTTGCTAGTTCCTTCCTTCATAGGTCCCAGGGTTGTTCCCTTATGCTAATGCGCAATTGCAGGCGCGAGAAAAAGTGGTTTCCAACCAACCCGATTTTTTCCCCGCAATCATTCTCGTAATGACACGTACCCCATCACCAAAACAATGGTTGAAATTGTGGCTTTCTCAAGGACCATTAACTTCCGAGCATATCCTCGCCACACAATCCTTCCTGTCCGTCGATATCTGCTCCTTTGGCATTGCATGTGATCGAAGGATGTGATCAATCTCCATTCCACTCTTCTTTCCTTCTTCCATGCATCTCCACAGATCTCTACAATCCGTCAACACGTAGTCCCATTCAAATCAACGACTATTGTTGACTCCACCTTTTCGGCCTCCGGCGATTTCAAGTCTCAATAGCCACAAGCCTCCAGAATAATCCTTTTGGAGTCCACGATATGGTGACACATTTCCAACCCCATATCAACGACTATTGTTCGCCCTAGCTGTTCAGGCTCCAATGATCTCAAAACTCAAACTTCTCCTTCGCGTTCTCCCAGAATGACTTCACCCAGAGTTCATGATCATTTTCCATGTGTCACTTCTGGATATGATGGTCCAGAATCTCTCTGGTCTTTGGCACTTCGACTCTTTGTCTCCCTGATGCTTCGACTCTTCAGCTCCTCAGCGCTTCGTCTCTTCAATGCTTTGGGATTTAGATATTTCATTTCTAAAAAATGAAACTCTAGCGTAAATTTCTCTAGAGTTCGCGATCTGGTGAGAAGTATCCCCTCGCAGATCGATGGCTCTCTTCTCTTCTTCTTTTCGGGCTTCGACTATTTCAACACTTCAACCCCGCTTCCTTCTTAATCTCCCTACCCATTGACACATATCCCTTATGGATCCAACATTCCAGATTCTCCTTCGCAAATTGGGACTTCATGTTTAGCGAAGTTGGAGGATCGCTCACCTTCTTGCTCCCAATCCTCGATATCTCGAAATTCCCCTTGGACAATCGATAGTCTAGATCTCTCCTTCGAAAATCAAGATTTTATGACTTGTGACTTCCAAGTTAATACTTCCTCCACATTCCCGACTCCCAAAATTCCGATATTTCGAAGTGCTCAAATCCGACGGCTCGCGCTCCTCTGAATCTAATGGCCATGATCAAGTCGCGAACTCGGGTTTCATGAGTTCTTGTGATTCTACCCTTTCACATATCTGATGTGCGAGTCAACGAAATGCTGATCGCTCGCCATGGGTCCCTTCTGATGGATGGTTTCGATGATGTCAGGACTTCACGGGTTAACAAATTCCTCCCTCCTGTGCAACTTCAAAGGTTAAATTTAATGCATGTTCCTCTAGATCAGATGACTGTTGATCCTTGACTTTTATATCCAATGGATGGAATCCATTCTTTCTTCTGTGCCTCCTTCGCTCCCTAGACGTAGATCTAACGGTCCATGTTTTTCTGTACAACCGATCAGAGGGTTGTTGTCGCTCATCCTCCTGAGCTTTAGGCTTCTCCTGACTTAGAATATTTTGTCAGTGTTCAAAAGGTCTTGACCTTTGAACTTTCTCCTGCGAACCCGACTCTTTTGGGTCTCTCTTACTCTCTTATAACGTTATCCCTTCTGATCTTTTGGACTTAGAATAAGTTTGAATCCTCCGCATTCTCTGTATTATCCCTTCTGATCTTGACCTCCTTGAAGGTTTCGATCTCCCATGCACACCTTTCATTCTTTAGATTTCGTCAAACTCAAAATCCAAAGGATTTCTTGAACAAGAAATACTTCTCGCCCTCCTGGCGCTCTTCTGCTCGATGCATTCCTTACATATATTTCCCTCACAGAGTATTCAACAAATTTGTTTCTCCTGAAATCGACGTGGATTTCTTCTGTGCATAATTTCACCAGTTCAATTCCCACCTGACAGAGCTCTACAGAGTCCTCAGTAACGCTGGGTCTCTCTGAAATCGATAAAGAGTTCTTCCTGTGCACTCCTTGCACTTTCGCTGATGAAGGTCCAACGGTATCCCTTCTGAGCTTTCCCTTGAGTTTAAACCTCTATCAACGCACTCTTTACAGACTATGTGCACTCCTTGCACTCAGAAACTCAAAGATGAGAAACATTTGAAATGCATGCAATACTTCACCAGTTACGTATTCAAACATGAAAATGCATAAAAACATAAACTGAAGATAAATATAAACACATTGTATGCAGGAAAAACTACTTTTCTATTATCTCTGTGTGTTTATACAGATGATTACAAGAACCATACTATAACAAATTCCTAGTTCTCTTAATCTCTCTCTCTTGGAACTATTCTACCTCCTAAGGCCTCTCTACCCAGACCTCTCTATCATCCTACCTTCTTTGAAATATGATACAAGATCTCCTTACAAAAGAGGGGCTATGTGAGCTCATACTCTCTCACCTAACCTCATCTATTACATTGAAGTTTCATAAATATTTACCCATACCTGACTACGATCTGGGCCTGCTAAAAGAAACCCTTTAAGGAAATCCAACCACTACATGTACAAAGGCATGGCATGGAATTTACAACCTTACAACATGAAAGTCCATATAAGATTATTTAAAAATTTAAAAAATGGGAGAGTCGATGCCTCTCCCTTTCTCCATTGCGCGTCTGCGTTTGGGCATGATGACGCATTTTCAGAGGTGGAGCGATGCTCCTGCATCATGTGGCCATTTGGTGTTGACCGTTCCGAGGATAAATGAGTTAGAAATGGGTGGAATCCCCGAAGGCAAAAACCATGAATTAACGTAGGCCATCAATAAATCTAACGGAACCTTATAAAGGTTTAGGACTCTAGAAATTCAAAACTTCGATGACTATTCAATATAAGGCATAGGTGCAAAGCCAAAAATTCTTGGAGTGTCGAAACCCTTAAATCCAACCAACTGTCAGATCAAGGAGGAACTTCAGGTGAATTATCGACCTTTAGATCGAGTATAGTGGAAGGACAAGGTAAGAAATAATATCTCGGATTACCAAAGTAATGAAATCACATAGGATGTCGATCTAATATCCCTTTGGGACTTTTATCAACCATTATATCAAGCAATGGAAGGATGGCATAAGCACTTCGGTAGGTATAACTCCGGGGGAGTTGAAAAATTTGAGAGTTGTAATATCCCATATTCTCAGAGTGTTGAAGCCCTGAAATAAATAAGGACCGTCCATCTCAACACTTGATTAAGTCATAGACGTTGGATTAAGATAGTGAAAGGATATCGTAAGCGGAGGTGTTAACCGATGGTTAGAGTTCATTGTCACTTTATAACCACCTCGACAGGTATAACTCCGGGGGAGTTGAACAACTTGAGAGTTGTAATATCCCGGAGTCCCGGAGTGTCGAAACCATGAAATAAATAAGGACCGTCCATCTCAACACATGATTAATTCATGATTGTTGATTTCATTGAATCCTCTAGATGAACTAGGATCATCCAGTTAGTGAGATATTAAATATGAATAGTCTGATATACTAGTGGAGATAATATAAGTACTTCGGTGAAGTTTACTTCAAGAAGTATTACTCTGTAAGAATGCATGAATGATGAAGTCCATAGGAATTGGTTCCAACATTGATCTCATGATAAGGTAAAGGAGTTGATTAGAGGCATGAAGGTCCTAGAATTAAACAAGCCTCCAGACATTTTTGAATGAGGTAATGTGTAGAAGAATAAAGAGAAAAGCATTAAAGGAACATCACTTAGAGTGGATAAGCCTGTGGTTTCGAGCCCACAGTCAAAAGGAAAGTGGATTGAAGGAAGCGCATGTGTAGAATTCAAATTCTATACAAGTTTAAAGGGCCTGTGGAATAATTTGACAATATTGGCACACAACCATTACATTGATGCTACAAGATCATGTTTGCAGAAAAAAAGGGTGAAAGTGACTATTTTAAGAAGCCATAAATTTCAGCTAAGAGATCGGATTGGGGCATGTGAATAGTCATTAGAAAGATGATTCAGAGGAGAATAACATTGAATTTTTATAATTTAGGGAATGATGATATATTTATTCATGAATTGAGCAGAAAAAAGGACATGTAGCATTGTTTGACAAATTTTATGATATGCATAATTCTAACAAAATGGTTGCTTGCACATTTTGTAGAATTAGATATTTAATTAGATAAATTCAAGCCTCAGATTGGAAATCATATTCATGGAAGCATGAGAGATCTTTCAGAAGTTGGTTAAGTAAATAAAGAGCTACATGGAAAGTAATGAAAAGTGGATAAATAACTAAAGACGAGCGAAACTAAAGAATCATTATTCAGCTGCTACAGAATAAGAATGAATTGCAAGGCACAACAACAAGAATCCTCATATAGGACATGAACCTAGCAAGTGAATAATGTAATTGATGGGAATAGAAAGGAATAGTAAGACTCCATAGCCTTGAAGGAAGAGAGGTGTAGATAGTTGCAATCTTGATGTGAAAGAGAATAAGGAGCTTAATGGGTGGTGTGTGAATAATCTATGTGTCAATCACAAGAGTCCATGGGAAGGATTTGTTAGATATGACTTAGATACTTGTTTAAAAGTACTCAGACAAAGAAATCCACTTATGATATCATAGTTCACAGTGGAAGCATGATACCAATGCAAAGAAATTGGAGATAGAAAAATGAATGCTCTTTCACTTGAAAAATTCCACTGAATGAAAATAGACTTCCATTGAGAATGGTATTAAGTGTGAAAGGTATGGTTTCACAGGGAAATGTTAAATGAGTTAATATAATGGAAAACTAGGAGTAATAGTATTGATTCAAGAATGTTGTGGTAGTAGAGTGATGGAATGTTCTGAGCTAATTCATTCCAAGGTTCTGGAATGTTTCATAAAGGTAAATTTTGGATATGACTGCCTAAGAGAGGTTATTGTAAATAGAACACATTGGCGGGATTGCATAATAGCTAGGTGGAAATTTTCTGGAAAGTGTTTAGACCAAGAAACATTAGTGCATATGAGCAGAATGGGAGCACACAGGGCAGCAAGGATATGAACAAATTCAAGGAAAACCAGCTACAAAAGAAACAAATAAACAAATAAATGAATTGAAACATAAATGCACTAGACAACATGATGCATACCATGAAGTTAGAATGCAAATGAATTAGTAGGCATGCTGATAGTGAATTCTTGGTACATATGGATGTGAATTGTGCGTATGTACATGTTGGATATGCATATGGCATGCTTGTGGGCTTAGAATGTCTTATTGTTATATAATTGCAATACTAATGTTATTTTGAGTATGACTAATGATGGATTATGTATTCAAAAAAACAAATAGCATGGTTAAGAGGTGGATGTTGCTGCTACATATGAATTCCATCTATGCAAAGACCCATGAGGGTGATAGTAATGGTGATCAGAAGGATGGAGGAGGAAGCTTGCGAGCTTCTACAAATACCAACTGATCAGATAACATCAAGTAGGTTGATAACAACCATGAAAGTATGCATTTTATTGCTTCCAATATTGAAGGGAATTGAGGTAAGAATTCCCTCAGTTAAATTTCAAAGATTTAAATTGATATGTAGTGGTTGAAGGCCTAGAGCATGTAAATTTTGTTGATGCTAGAATGCATTCAGATAAAATTTAGTTGCATATTTTTTTATGATTGGTTATGAGATCATAACCAGGTCAAGTCAGGAGACATACTCTTGATATAAAAATAAATATCCATAGAGATAGTCATGTGTGAGACCATGAGATGGTTTGATATGGAAGGGCTATAGCGCTATGTGAGTGCTCAATGATATCTATTGTATAACTGATGTTTGGAATACAACATCTTTGTTGACACTAGAGAACTTAAGAATTATATTCTTGGTGTTGTGTTTGGGTTGAAAAGGAAGGTATCCGAATAGTCACGGAAGCAGTAGGAAGTTTGTGGATGATGTGTTGAGGTGTTCACCAGACCTTCCAACTCACCTTGGTGAATGCATTACATAGTTATGTGGTATTATGTAGTCAATGCAGGGATTCATTGTGTAAATGTGGCCATGGGTATTGACACATTGATTGTTATTTTATTTAGTAATTAATTGTTGCATTATTAAAAGTATGCAGTGCTGAAAATACATAATGATGGATAGTTGCATTATATTTAATATGAATACTAGTTGAAGGTGATTGAATTATTGTTTGTTACAATGTTGAGATCACTTTTTGGAGTTGTTTAAAATGTTACAAGTGGTATTACAAGAATTATTGAATGCATTTTGGTGAATGCATGTATATATGACGTAGAAACGATTATGATAACAACTGAAATGATGTGAGTATGGCTAACTCATGAATTTGAGAACACTTCTAGAGTTGTTAAATATTGCAACAAGAAAGTTGCAGGTTAAAGTAGTCAAATAATGATGAATTATGGAAAATATTTTTTGAGGGAACATAGTGATGAGAATATTGATGGATAGAAGAAATAAAATATTGGTTGATAATACATGTGTATAGAATGATGGGTTCATTCCAATTAATAGTTGGATTAATGGAAGTGATTGAATTGTAGTTGTAAACAATTTTGAGATCACTCAGTGAATTGTTTTGAATTGTTGCCATGAAAATATATGTATATCTTGTACATGAGATACTGATAGTTTGTTTTGTTGAGTGTAAATTGAGGAAATTGTAGGAAGAATGGTCTTGGATATGGCATGGATGTAATCCATATGGAATACTGATATCTACAACCGCAAATCCAAACATAATGAGCGAAAAATTCATGCCTGGAAATTTTATTTTCCCGTATAAAATAAATTTAAGAAATTAATAGTTACAAATTGTTATGATATGCTAATAATTGGTTTGGTTGAATGAAGGTTGAGGAAATTGCAGGAAAAATGGTCTTTGGGTATGGTATTGTTTTAATCCATAATAAAGATTGATGCCTGATACTGCAAGAGCCAAACGAATTATGAGTAGGAAGCTCATGCTTGGAAAATTTTGTTTTCATGCATAAAACATATTTGACATTTATGATTGAAAATTATTATAATGATATCTCATGATGAGTGTATGTGTATAATAAAAATGATATGTTGGCTATGGAAGCTGGAAGATTAGGAAAAAGAGAACTAGAAGGAAATCAAGCTCAATGATGAAGACACAGAATGAAGAAATTCCAATGTACTTGTTGTAGTTGGAGTTCTCAGATCCGCAACTTTGAAACATTCATGGATGAGTGCACTGGAGACATGGAGGGAAATGGAACAACCCGAGGGACTGCATGGCAGAGAAATGGGTTCATTTCTTTGGGTTGTGCAGGGCTGATGGGGAATGAGAGCTTGTTGGTTGGAACTACTGCCAAAAATGTAAATTGTAAAATATTTGTTCATTTTTTGGACTGGAGTGCCTATGTATGCATGCTTATTTCTAGGTTGGAGTGCCTATGTATATAAGGGTTGGTTGGGATGCTTGTGCAGAGTAAAGGCCAGAGTTCCTAGTGTTGGAAAACTGAGAGGGGGGGGTGAATCAATATTACCCTTTTTAACAATTAACAATTATTTTTTATTATTTTATTGATTACCACAATGAATCAACAATTAATTGTATGTAAAATCAATTATATAAATATATTTAACATCAATTACAAGGTTTTATAAAGAATAGTGAAGGACACCAGTCCTCTTTAGAGCACCAACTCTAGGAGACACCAATCCCCTTCTTCATGGAACCAACCCTAGGAAGCACCAACTCCCTTGTCTTTAGGGAACCAACCCTAGGAAGCACCAACTCCCTCGTCTTTAGGGAACCAATACTAGGAAGCACCAAATCCCTTGTATTTAGGGAACCAACCCTAGAAGACTCCAACTCCCTTATCTTTTACAATTTTCTTATTAAGGATATGAATCCTTCCATGTTCCTCCCTTCCACCCTCATTGCATAAGTATCTTTCACTTTACTTTTTGGAATCTGATTTTGTTTTTGATCTTCTGATTGGGACTGTAGAGACACTTTCTTCTCACTACTCTTTATCGTTTATATACTCTTCCAATTGGTGTGAGCTATGAAACATTGTGTCCCTTTGTTTGGACCATCGCACCTATTCATTTTAATATTAACAATAATCACTTTTATTATTAATTTTTTTATTGCTAATTATTTTAATTTAGTGAGAGTGCTTTTCATAAATCGATCACATGTATGGATCGATTTTTTTTTAACTCGATTCCATATTCCTACAAATATTTGCAGAAACTGAGTTCTGTAGAGGCTCTTCCTTCAACCCATTTATATGTGACCACAGGAGAAGAACCACAGGCTTATTAATTTAAGAATTTCCTTCCTCTTTCGTCCTTTTCCTTTTAGTCCCCATATGTCCAGTGCTGGGACCATGTTCTTCGGTACTTCGATCTTCGGGACTTCAGGACTTTGCAACCTTTCAAATATCTCGAATCAGATTTCGTCGAAACAGATCAGACAGTCAATACTCAATCCTTCATTTAGATGTACGATCTAGGATTATCAAAGGCCTTTCAAGTAAATCGTTGGTCAAGACTTGATAAACAATTGAATGGATGGTTCTTATTCATTTCGGGAATTCGGGACTTCATCCTTCGCGACTTACAACCTCTTTACAAATCTCCCGAATAACAGACGTGTTTCCATAATTTTCAATGGTCTAGAATTCTCCTGAAGTATTCTTCAGATCATATGACTTATGTCCACTTCGGGACTTCCAACTTCGACCTTCGGGACTTCAGGACTTAGGTCATTTGTTGGTGGTGAAAATTCCGAAGTAAAATCTCCCGGATTGATGTAATTTGCAGACATCACTTGTTGACATGGCACTTCCTGAGTGGCTGCCACATGTCACCTAGATTCATGGCTTACATGTGCTTAAAGTACCTAAGGGACCTTGACACTTGTCACCACCTGATTGGGCCACGTGTCTTAGCTGACGTCACTGTTGATGATGTGGGCTCTCAATGTGAGTGTTATGTGTCTTAACCTCATGACTTCGAAACTTCGGTCTTCGAGACTTCGGGTAATTCGATTTCTCCACTTCCCAATTCTCCTGAAGTGAGATTAACCAAAGTGTAACCTCCTCACAACTTTTAACCCGAAATGAATGTTGTTCGTTGATCGTGATATTAGACTGACGGATTGATCTGTCTGTGATGTTGCTATGCCTTGTTTTACATCCAATGACTCTTATTCTTTTCTTACCCTATCCTTTCACTTGAAGTGATCCAATGACTATCGAGAATTAGGGTATTCAGAATCTCAACCCTTTTTCCTTTCTTATCCTATCCTTCCACTCAACTTGATCCATTGGTCGAGAATGGTGTCGAAGCAGATCATTGATCAAGGATGATTGTGGGGTCCTCAACTAGCACTACGTTTAAAACTATCGTCGAGTTCTGCAATGGAAATTGCTCGTTGGTAGTGGAACTGATGCCAACCATAGATCTATTGACGGGTGACCATCGACGGTTAATGTGGATTCCAGAACCATAAATTGCACGTGGTTTAGCCCGTCACCCAAAATCCACAATTGAAGTTGTGCATTTGTTGGTGGATCAACCACAGTCATTGATATTTGAATCTATAATACCTGATGGTCTACACTAAGTGAGGGATTGGAAATAACACATTGTTTAATTCTCCTTTCGCTCTCTGCAATCTATCCCTGCCGTTGATATAGTGCTTGCGTATCCAACGGTCCTGATTTGATCTGATCATGTTTCTACAATGCGCTTTCCCTTATGAGTTTCATGTTCTTCAGTCGCTAACCCTCATGAGCTTTAATTTCTGCACGCTTTAATTTGAGCTTCATGTGCGTCATATCTTCTCAACTTATGATCTTAATTCGCTAACCCTCCTAAGCTTTTTAATCTTTGCATACTTTCATACTGCATATATTTATTTGACGTGAACTCTGCATAATGTTATACTGTTTGACATCAATGAAAACACATTAATGACACTATGTCCAACAATATCCCCCTTTGTCATTGATGGCAACACAACACCTTCATACACAATCTCCCCCTGTGATGATGCTTCTCTCCTCTGAAGTTAATCTCCCCCTTTGACATCAATGGAAAAGGATTTCTCCTCCTATGATCTATCTGTCTATATGATACTGATCAATATCTGAACTCTAGTAATTCCCCCTGCAATCATGCTCTGCCTACCATAACTGAATAACTCCCCCTGTCACTCTGCTCTCTCTGCCTGTTCTCCCCCTTTGTTTATAAAAGGGTATCTCTTCTTGATAAGGTCTCTCCTCTTGTTATCTCTACAGGATTCCATGTATACCATTGTCTCTGAAATTTCGTTTTCCAGTCTTTTCATTTTCATATTTGTACTTAATCTATCTTTCATCATCACCTCACTGCTACAGAATTTTCCATTCATTCCATTTCTTGCTCATATAGTAAATTCCATTTAGGGTTTTTTCCACTTGTAACCATTCTAAGACCAATACATAACCTTCACCATTCCCGGGAAGATAAAGACCTGCAATAAACTATGTCATATCTTGCATAGAGTTATATCATTATACCATGATGATTTTGATGATCCTATTCATTTTTATGTGCTTCAATGCTCATAGGAGCATCAATAGGAATGGATTTTAGCTCTTCCCTAAGTTCTCCTTCCCTTCTTTGTTTTTAATTTTTCTTTGAGAAGGAGTTTCAATGTACCATTAAAATAGATTTGAAAAATTTATTAGATAATAATCACTCAATTCTTCTTGTCATTCTATTGTTGGAGATTCATCATCAACGTCACTAGTATGTGCACCAAAAGCTTCTTTATCCTTGTCTTGAGAATATTCCTGTATTAATTTCCATTTGTTGGGTAATGGATAATCTTCTTGTATGAATTTATCAAGTTTTGGATTCGTGTCAGATTTTTCTTTAGGAGTTTTCATATCTTGAGTTTGATCTACTTTGTATGCATAGATTTGATTATTATATTCCTTATTAGAAGTTTTACCCACCAATCTCCTATTATTAACTTCATCAATTTCGGGAGCAATATTTTCATCATCTTTCTTGTTTGGTACTTCATAATTTCTAATCCATGTCTTCTTATTCTGTTTGTTAGGGTTTCCTATTTTTAGGGATTGCATTGGTAATCTACATTATTTGGTTTTATGACCATAGTTGTTGCATTTTTTACATTCAATATTGAAGTTTTGCAAAGGAGTAAATGAGTTGTAGTTTCTCTTCTCTGTATTGTACCTGTTGTTCTTATATCTATGGACATTTCTATTATTGTATTGTCCATAAGCTTTGCAGTGTACTACCGTATGTCCAAAATTATTGCAAGAGTAACATTATCCAATGAATATTAAGGGGATTCCTTTTGGTGATTGTATTCTTCTTGTCATTTATTACTTTAGTAGGGAATGTTGATTTATGTTTATGTGGAATAGTGGTCAATGGTATCATATTTTCCTTATTATCTTCTCTTATTAATGGTCCCTTTAGAGCATCTGCATAACTAATTGGTCTTTTGACAGATCCTTGTGATGTAGAAGTTAAGTCTTGGGTGTATCCCAAACTAGTCTTGTTGTTTGGTGACCTTTGGCTACTGAGAATTTCATCCAAGATCTTTGAACTATTTCCAAAGTTTGATCTCTTCTTTTCTTTCTCAAGTTCACTTTTTAGCAGCTTGATCTCAGCTTCTAGTTCTCACATGCTTGTTTTTTATCACTAAGTTGTTTTATAATGATTTATTCAGTTTTATTAGCTTCGAGAAGCTAGGACTTCAAATCAATGATGGTCTGTTCTAACTCCTTGAGGGTTTTGGAAGCTTCCATCTCTCTTTATTTAGTAGCTTCTTTAATCTCTAGAAGCTCTCTTCTTAGTACCTTGTTTTGTTTTTTAGTTTTTCCTAGTTCTTCAATTACACTAAGGATTTCTTCTTTGAAGTTCCCTTCTTCTTCATCTTATGAATGTTTATCATATTGAGTTTTCATTCCCATAAACAAAATCTCTGAATTTTCATCTTCACTCATGTCTGAAGGGATGTTGTCTTCTTTGGAGTAGAAATTTTTCTTTTTCTTATAGAATTTATTCTTGTATTTTTTTTCCTGGTTGTGAACTTCTTCATCATTTTCCTCCTGTATAGGATAGGGACATTTGTTGGCAAAATGTCCAATTCTACCACAGTTGAAACATTTGAAAGGTAACTTTCCTTTATATTTTCCAAATCCTTTCTTGAGTTTCTTTATAAAGTTGGCCTCTTCTACATCTGATATATTTGATAACTCATCATTGGTCTTTTTCTCCTGCCTCATATTTGTCTTAGATTCTTTAAAGGTTGTTTCATCTTTTGTTGATTTATCATTCCTTGTCCTCATTTCATATGCTGTAAAAATTCCATGAAGATGATCAACTGTGAGTGTGCTTAGATCAGTTCTATATTCAATTGTAGAAATCTTTGCATCATATCTCATAGGTAATGATCTTAGTAATTTTTTCACAATTGGTTTATCTACAATTTCTTCTCCTGCCGCTCTGATTGAGTTAACCCCTTCATCTACCCTATGAAAGTAATCAACAATATTTTCTTTTTCTTTCATTTTCAGATTTTCAAACTGATTTCTATAGGTCTGTAGTTTGGATTCCTTGAGTTTATCATCTCCTTCATATACAACCTCCAACTTGTCCCATATTTATTTGGCTAATTTACAATGCACAACCTTCACACATATAGAATTAGTCAACCATCCTAGAATTACATTAACTACTCTTGAGTTGTCATTACAGATTTTACTTCCTACAACGTCTTTGGGTGGAGTAGTTGGTGCAGTGTAACCATCTTCAACATATTTCTAGATATCAAAACCAAGATCCAACATGAAGTTTTTCATTCTTATTTTCCACAGAGCATAGCCTTCTCCATTGAACAATGGTGTTTTGTTGTTAGACATTACCTCTTGTTGGTCCATCTTCAGGATCTACCTTCCAGTTGTTAGACTGTGCTGAAGGCAACCTCGTTCTGATACCAATTGTTGGAATACTGAGAGGGGGGGGTGAATCAGTATTACCATTTTTAACAATTAGTAATTATTTTTTCTTATTTTATTGATTACCACAATGAATCAACAACAAATTGTATGTAAAATCAATTATATAAATATATTTAACATCAATTACAAGGTTTTATAAAGAATAGTGAAGGAAACCAATCCTCTTTAGAGCACCAACTCTAGGAGACACCAATCCCCTTCTTCAGGGCACCAACCCTAGGAAGCACCAACTCCCTCGTCTTTAGGGTACCAACCCTAAGAAGCACCAACTCCCTTGTATTTAGGGCACCAACCCTAGGAATCTCCAACTCCCTTATGTTTTACAATTTTCTTAGTAAAGATATGATTCCTTCCATGCTCCTCCCTTCCACCCTCACTGCATAAGTATCTTTCGCTTTACTTTTTGGAATTTGCTTTTGTTTTTGATCTTCTGATCTGGAATGTAGAGACACTTTATTCTCACTACTCTTTATCATTTATATACTCTTCCAACTGGTATGAGCTATGAAACATTGTGTCCCTTTGTTTGGACCATCGCACCTCTTCAATTTAACATTAAAAATAATCACTTTTATTATTCAAACATTTATTGTTAATTATTTTAATTTAGTGAGAGTTATTTTCGTAAATCGATCACAGGTATGGATTGATTTCTTTTGAACTTGATTCCATATTCCTGCAAATATTTGCAGAAACCGATTTCTGCAAAGGCGCTTCCTTCAAACCATTTATTTGTGACCACAGGTGTAGAACCACATGCTTATTAATTTAATCACTACCTTCTTCTTTCCTCCTTTTCCTTTTAGCCCCCATATGTCCAACGTTGGGACCTTGTTCTTTGGTACTTCATCCTTCGGGACTTTAGGACTTTGCAACCTTTCAAATCTCCCGAATCAGATTTCGCTGAAATAGATCGGATGATCAGTACTCAATCCTTTGTTTAGATGTACAATCCAGTCTTATTAGAGGCCTTTCAAGTAAATCGTCAATCATGACTTGACCAACAATTGAATGGACGGTTCTCATTCATTTCAGGAATTCAGGACTTTGTCCTTTGCGACTTCCATCCTCTTTACAAATATCCCGAATAAAGAACACGTGTCCATAATCTTCAATAGTTCATAATGATCCCGAAGTATTATTTAGATCGGACAACTTATGTCCACTTCAGGACTTCGGGACTTAGGTCATTTGCTGGTGGTGAAACTCTCGAAGTAAAAAATCCTGAAGTGATGTAACTTGTTGACATGGTACTTCCTGAGTGGATGCCATGTGTCACTTGGATTCGTGGATTACGTGTGCTTAAAGTATATAAGGGACCTTGAAACTTGTCACCACCTGATTGGGCCATGTGTCTTAACCTCGTGACTTTGAAACTTTGGTCTTCGAGACTTCGAGTAATTCGATTTCTCCACTTCCCAATTCTCCCAAAGTGAGATTCCCCAAAGTGTAACCTCCTCACAACTTTTAACCCAAAATGGATGTTGTTCTTTGATCATGATCTTAGATCGACGACTCGATCTGTCTGTGATGTTGTTATGCCTTGGTTTACATCCAACATCTCTTCTTCCTTTCTTACCCTATCCTTCCACTTGAAGTGATCCAACGACTATCAGGAATTTAGGTATTCAAAATCTCAGCCTGTTTGCCTTTCTTATCCTATCCTTCCACTCAACTTGATCCATTGGTAGAGAATGGTCTCGAAGAAGATCGATAATCAAGGATGATTGCGAGGTCCTCAACTAGCACGACGTTTAAAAATATTGTTGAGTTCCGTAATGGAAACTGCTCGTTGGTAGTGGAATCGATGCCAACCATAGATCTATTGACGAGTGACCATCGTTAGTCAATGTGGATTTCGGAACCATAAATTGCGTGTGGTTTATCCCATCGCCAAAAATCCACAATTGAAGTTGTACATTTGTTGGTGGATCAACCATAGTCGTCGATCTTTGAATCTATAAGATCTGAAGGTCTACACTAATTGTGGGATTGGAAATAACACATTGTTTAATTCTCCTTTCACTCTCCACAATCTATCCCTGTCGTTGATATGGCGCTTGCATATCCAACGGTCCTAATTAGATTTGATCATGTTTCTGTAATTCTCTTTCCCTTCCGAGTTTCATGTTCTTCAGTTGCAAACCCTCTCGATCTTTAATTTATGCATGCTTTAATCTGAGCTTCATGTGCATCATCTCTTCTCAAATTTTGATCTTCATTCACTAACCCTCGTGAGATTTTTAATCTCTACATATTGTCATACTGCATATATTTATTTGACATGAACTCTGCATACTGTTATACTATTTGACATCAATGACAACACATTAATGAGACTATGTCCAACACCTAGAATTGTAAGAACATCAATATGGTGTTGTGCACTGAGGACAGTGCCAAAATAAGGGGAGGGGGATGTAACACCCTAGTTTTTTATCCCTATGAACTAGAATGTATTATGTAAATATGACTTAGGTTGGTGAGTCAGTAAAGTTGGAAAGGGGCCAGAGTGCCTAGAAATGTAATACATCTATATATATTAATAAAATACATCATCGACTACAAGGATGACAAGGACAAAAGAGATAGGGGGCTATGATTCCACGAGAAAGGGGGATAAAATGGGATAAGTATTTTTATTATATTTTATTTACCCATAATTGATTTTATGGATAAAAGTGGTTATATGAGCTTCTTGGGGAGGCCATGTGGTTCTTGATTTCATGTAATTATATAAACAACTCTTTGGGATGTTTGGGGGTTCACTTTCTCTTCTCCATTCACTCTTACACTCTTCTCACTCTTTCATTATTGGTTCCTCATTCTTTCTAATTCATGTGCTCTCGGTATGAGCCTCGAAATGAATGGCTAGAAGAGGAGAGTGTTTGCTAGATGTTTGTACTAAATTATTGATCATTTTAGGTGGGAATGGATGCCTATGGTCATGCAATTGATGGTAGTTCTAAATAAATTGTTCGCAATTGAGAACCCTTGGAGTTTTCAGCATGGAGATTTCATGACCAGTAACACTAAATCCCTAGAGAGAAATGGAACAACCTGGGGGACTGCATAGCAGAGAAAGGGGTTCATTTCTTTGGGTTGTGCAAGATGAAGGGGAAAGACAGATGGAAATTATGATTGTTGTGTGGTTGGGAAAACCTGAGAGATTATTATCCAACTTTTGTGTGTTTTAGATTTGGCCTAGGACTTGTCCTTGTGGATTCATAACCCTGGCTTGGGGGTGAACTATTGTTGAGAATAGGAACAACAATGTTTATGGTTGGGAGGAACGTCCTTGGTCTGCAACCAGTTGGTGATGGTTTAATTAAAGATAAGTTCTCTTTTTGTTTTATGTATAATTATATTTCATTGTGTATTATTACTATTATCTCTGAGAGATGTATTTATAATGTGTCTTCTTGTTGGTTATTTCTATGCATGGCATGTTGTTCCTTTCTAGGATGGTTTGGCATGAATCTTGGTTATTGCAATGTTTCATGATTCTTTTTGAATTAAGTGTTATCATAATTCAAAATTAGGTTTAGAAGTGTGTTCTTGAGTATCATTCCCATCCTTTTGGTGGATGGGTACGTTACATAGAAGACTTGAAGGTCGTTTCACTATTAGACCCCATGAAAGGACAAAGGTATATAGAACCAACAAATAGAAAAGAGCTTGATAATTTGTATAATATGATTGCATGTATGGATGATTACATCAATCCTATAGCTGAAGGCATACTCAGTTGGAGGAGTATTATCTCATGTGCGTCAGACTCGGAATATGGTCTGGAGAATTGGCAACAAAGAATGCATGAAGTATCAACAAGGAAGTGTGCTCGAATTACCGACAGATTGAGATGGATTGGAACCAAAATAGTCGAACCTCCAAGGTATAGTGGATTAACACCTATAAAATATTTTAACAATGAGTTTGAAATGAAGATTCCAAATTAGTAGAGACTCTTGGCCTTATATGTTGCACTGAAAGCGACTTCAACGAGATGGTGCGTTGCGCACAAATATGGTATAAAATATTGGCAGCAGTGCAAGAGGTTACTACAAGTCAGATTTGGGATAGAAAATGAAAGTATCATGAAGAAGTATAATGGATTAAGTTTTCCAACAAATCATGTTACAAATTATATTGCGCAGTGGAGATTGGTACCAAGACAAGAATGTACTCACTCATTTGTGCATACTTTAGACACAATTCCCAATAATTTGTACATAGAACTAGAAGTGTGTAGAGGGACATGAGATTGAAAAGAGATGACCAAGAAATTCAAGATAACATTCAACTTTGAAAGTAATAATCCTTTGATTGACTCAACATTGTAGGTGCTCAAGAA
Source organism: Picea sitchensis (assembly GCA_010110895.2). Classification (NCBI taxonomy): domain Eukaryota; kingdom Viridiplantae; phylum Streptophyta; class Pinopsida; order Pinales; family Pinaceae; genus Picea; species Picea sitchensis. The sequence continues at coordinate 112,675 of SNQJ01S0010450.1, forward strand.
TAATATTTTTGCATCAGAGGACTTGTTGGGGTTAGTGCCTTTGTGTAGTGCACCTAGACTCACTGCGACAATTGAAGAGGTCGTGCATTGCTATAATGTCACAGAAGAAGTCCAAGATGAGGAAGGTCCAAGGAATTTGTATATATCATAGGTTGAAGGGGAGCGTGTAATAGGACCAGAACTTGAATCTCTAGTATACGATAAGCCCTTAAGGACACGTAAAGTAAACATTGGTGGTACAAAAGAAAAACCTAAGTTTGCTAATATCGAAGATTATTGGAGCAATGAATCAGTTGAAAAGATCACTGACTTACTACGTGAGTACCGAGATATGTTTCCAATAATGTTCTCAGAGATGAAAAGAATCGTTGGAGAATTAAGAGAAATGAGGATTCCATTAAATCTAGATGAAAAACCTGTGCGATATAGACCCTATAGAATGAACCAGAAATATATGGAGAAATTAAAAGCAGATATAGACATAATGTTAGAGGTTGGAATTATAAAACTTGTTGAAGAATCAGAGTGGATCATCTCTATGGTATTTCAAGACAAGAAGACATGAGATATCAGGATATGCGTCGATCTGAGGAAGTTGAACGATGTATGTTTACATGACCCTTTTCCAACTCATTTTATAGATTAAGTATTAGAGAATGTAGGGGGTCAAGAAGCTTATTCTTTTACAGATGGATTCTCAAGATACCATCAGATCATGATTGCACAAGAAGATCGATATAAGATGATATTTGTGACATAATGTGGTTGTTATCAATACGTGGTTATGCTATTTGAGTTGAACAATGCACCGACGATATTTTACAGAGTAGTTGTTGCAACATTCAAAGAGTTTATTCATAAGTTTTTAGAAGTGTATTTAGATGATTGGGCAATCTTTAGTCTATTAAAAGATCATGTTGAACTTTTGCATTTAATGTTGGATACGTGTAGGAAATACCATATCTCATTAAATCTAAAGAAATGTATTTTTTGTGTGCCTTTTAGAATCTTGTTGGCCCATGTGGTGTGTAAACATGGATTGTTAATGGACTCTGCAAAGATAGTTGTAATTGCATTTTCCACCATCGACGTCAATCTGATAGCTGGAATCAACATTGGGTCATACATGATATTATAGGAAATTCATCAAATGATATGCACAGATCACAACCCCTACGGAGAAGTTATTGAAGAAGGAAGTGAAGTATCAATGGAATGATGAATTTCAGAAGAGTCTGGATACACTAAAACAAAATATGGTCACTGCGTTGATTCTAGTTTTTCCTGAAAAAAACAAAAAAATCCATGTACATGTGCATGCATTATCGATAGCATTGAGAGAATATTTGGCACAACCAGGAGAAGGAAATATAGACCATTCAATTGCATTCCCCAACAAGAAGTTATCCTATACAGAGCAGAACTATACTACGACATAATGAGAAGTTTTGGCGATAGTATATGCCTCATAGAAGTTCAGACATTACCTACTTGCATCACACTTCAAGATGTATAAAGACCACTCTGCGTTGAGATACCTAGTGAACAAGCTAGTGTTGGGGGGACGAATATGCAGGTGGATACTATCATTCCAAGAATACGACTTTGAGGTGATCGTGAAACCATGGAAGTTTAACTCAGGACCAGATCATTTGTCGTGCATACTATCAGGTGAAGATGCAGGGAACTTGGATGATAGTTTCCCAGATGTGCACTTGTTTGCAATTTAGATGGTGGATGACTATTTTGTAGAAATAGTTCAGTTTTTTAGCACAGGAGAAGCCCCACCATACTTCATAGTGGCATAGAAAAACCAACTTGTAGTGAAGGAAACAGACTACTAGTTGATAGCTAGAAATATTTACAAGCTAGGCATATACGGTATTATGCGACATTGCGTATTGGAGCATGAAATAAATATGATATTGTTAGAAGCACATGAAAGGGTTGCAGGAGGACACTACGTAGGAAAAGAAACAACCCATAATATTTTGTGTGCATGGTTATGGTGGACTACCCTGCATAAATATGCTAAAGAGTTTTTTCAGAGTTGCGACGTGTGTTAGTGTGACATCCTATTCTATTGAGGACACTTATATTGACTTATTCTTTGAGGACACTTGCGTGGAAGTGATCCGGTTATGGTACATTATGATTTTGTTTCGATTATGAGTTATATATGATGATGATGATGATGTATTGTGATTCATTGTTACTTTCAGATATATATGTATTGACAAATATTATTGACGAGCTCTCCTGAGTGTGCAGGAAATATGACAGGTTATGGATGTTGATGGCATCAATGAACTTCCTTGGACTCCGGATTGAGTCAAGGAGTGCATTGTATTTCTTTGAATATTTCATTTTATGCACATGTGATATATGATTGATTACAATATGATTTATGTATATGGATTATTGGCACTATTTTTGTCAGTGGATGTAGGCTTGATGATGCTTGTTAATCTGACTCACATAAGGAGTAAAGGGACCATGCACATAAACCATACATTTGAGGGAGAGGTGTGACAGTGTCCCTGTCACGGCCTACTAGCACTCCCACCGTGACCTGAACTGTAGGTTAACGATTACCTAGTTCAAGAGGTCCACGATGTCGTGAGGGAGGACTGAGATAATAGCTCACGAAGAATTCTAGGGGTCGTGAAATAAGGTGGAATCCTTGTTCCTTAAAAGCCCTTAGTCTCTCACAAGGTCGACTGAATGGAGTGTTGACTCCAAGTTTCAAACAACTTCCAAAACCAGTCAAAGGCGAGTGACACCCTTGGAGCACGGAGGTTCATCTTGAAGGGAATGTCACATAATTAAAATGTGAGTCAATAAATCTAGATGACCTAGAAAATTAATAAAATGCTTAGACCTTGATAGGACAGAGTATTAATTAATCATTAAATTATAAACTTAGAAGCCTAACCAGAGTCTAAGCCCAAAATCTAGACTAAGTCTAAGTCTAAATTTAAATAAAGGATTAAATAAAATAAGACATAAGTTAAAAGAATTGAGATAAAATCAAACTCTAGGAAAAGAGGGAATAAAAATTTAAAGGTTGGGAAAATTGCACATGTGTGCATGAAAATAATAAAAAAGATTTTTAAATAGAAAGAAATAAAACACGAGAGAATATGTGCACATAGAATAACATCTTGAGTCAAACTACCACTAAGTCTAACTAAAAGAAGATTCATAATCCAACTCTAACTAAGATCTAGTTAGGGGACACTCATTAAATGAGAATTTGGGGAACAAAGGGACAACTAAGAGCGAAAATAGGGACACATTGGGGAATGTGAGGGAAATAAATTTTTAAATCAAATAAAAAAGGGTAAATACATGTGCAACTTTGGGAGTGTGTGACACATGTATTGGGTGAATAATCATTTAATTTAATTATTAAGAATGAATTAGTTGTGCATGAGGACAAGTGTCATTGATAATTATTCTATAAAATAAATAGTGTAGAAGGGAAATGATCTCATTTTTTTGGTACTGTTATGTTGTCAAAATTTTGTTGGACTGTGTTTTACTTGTGAGAGTTGGGATACCAAGATTGTGGAAAAGAGTGAAAGCTCTTCCTTAAGAGGCAAGCTTTGGAGCTATTGTTTTTCTGGTTTTTGTGCTTGGCCCCTTTGCAACTCGGGGGCTAAGGGGAAAGAAGAGTACCCCTAGCATTGGTTGGGACGTACCGGTGTAGTCACTAGATTGGCAAGCAAAAGATAGGATAGAGCATTGGAGATTATTCGAACTGAAGATCTCCAACCTCCCCCAGTTTTGGTGACAATACTAATTATTATTGTAATTTACTTGTTTCATTGGAATCTCGAATACTATTGATTTGTACCTAACATTATAATGAGAAGATTTTTAACTTAGTATTGATAATTTTTCAAATGATTCATATTTGCGTAATCCTAAGATTAGTCGGAGCTTCCATCTTTGTTTTTCGCTCCTAGATTGTTGATAAGTAAAATTATCACCAGATAATATTATTGGACTTTTGATCTAATTTCCCTAGTCATTTAAACATTGTTGTATAAGAAAATAACCCTTACGGATTATGTGATCAAAGATCCAATAACAAAACTAACAGAGATTGTTGAGCTATTTGATTATCTTTCAACTTAAGTAGAGTCTTGGTTCAATACTCATCATGGTCTATTCTTGACAAATTTCTCGACAAGAATGTTTTCATAGCAGTCCTTACCTGATTGATATTACCGTACTTATTTCTGTACTGTGAAATTTTAATATTTAAAGTCCTCATTTATATGAATTTCTAATTAATCTTTGTATTACTTCACAAGGACTATATGATGGCATATCAGATGCGTTATATTTTAAGAATTGGATCTTTGATGTAGAATGACTCTCACTTCATTAATTACTTATGTCTTGAGCGACCTCAATGTTACCTGCAAAAACTTTTTTGCTAGCTTAAGGACAGTTGTACCTAGCGACATAGAGGAGAGTTAAATTTGATTCTACTAAGTATTATTAAATGCAGAAGATTGGTACAACTTTGAAAGTCTCCTTACTCTATTGTTCTTGCCTACATAGAAATTAAAAATATTACTGAATTTAGTAATGAATCATACTAAGGGTTTAGTTGTATTTTGAGGATGGGAACTATAGGAATTATTATATGAACTTAAAAGATTAGCCTAAGTGTTGATCATTATGGGTTTTTAATTATAAACAAAAAACGAACTTGACTTATGGACGAGCTCTTAAAAGACTCGATTAACAATAATGTATTGAAGAATAATAATAACGGTCCTTCCTTGTGTTTAGTTTTAGTTAGTTTTGGTTGGAAATGATTTTAGGTTGTAAAATAAATGCTAGGATATAAGCGTTACTCTAACAATGAATGAGTACTTAATTGAAGTATAGTTTAATCCAGATATGGGAATTGTTATACTAATTAATTGTTATAATCATAATTGTAGGATTGTTTATAATAGATTTAACCAATAAATATTGAATAATAATAATAATGGTCCTTCTTTGTGTTTAGTTAGTTTTGGTTGGAAATGATTTTAGGTTGTAAAATAAATGCTAGGATTTAAGCATTAATAGTACTTAATTGAAGTATAGTTTAATTAGGATTTAAGCATTAATAGTACTTAATTGAAGTATAGTTTAATCTATATATGATAATTTCTATACTAATTAATTATTATAATCATAATTGTAGGATTGTTTATAATAGATTTAACCAATAAATATTGAACAATAATAATAATAATGGTCCTTCCTTATGTTTAGTTAGTTTTGGTTGGAAATGATTTTAGGTTGTAAAATAAATGCTAGGATTTAAGCATTACTCTAGCAATGAATGAATACCTAATTGAAGTATAGTTTAATCCATATATGGGAATTGCTATACTAATTAATTGTTATAATCATAATTGTAGGATTATTTATAATAGATTTAACCAATAAATAATTAGATTGATGTGAAGCTCAAGTTAATTATTGTAATACTTTTG
>SNQJ01S0010450.1:118265-128772 GCA_010110895.2 Picea sitchensis
ATAAGAAAAAAAAATATCCCATTACTTACCCAATTTGGTTATTTGTCTATATCTTTGGTGTTGTATTAAGTAAAATGAAGGAGAGTCTTTACAATCAGAGACTTGGGAAACCTTCTAGAAGAGATGAAATTCCCATGGTTCGACAAGTAACATTACATGCATTTGACAAATGGGTCGTGGACTTTGTTGGGTCGATTAATCCACTTGTAAGACAATCCAAAGATAGGTATATGATTACTGCGATGGACTATTTAACCAGATGGGATAAGGCAGAGCGATTTAGAGACTGCAGGGTGGCGACAACTACACTATTTTTATTCGAAAATGTATTCACAAGGTTTGAATTCCCAGGAGTACTGATGAGTGATCAAGGAATGAACTTTCTGAATAGGACTATTGCAACATTAACAAAGGAATTTTAGATCCACCATCAGAAGAGTATACCATACCATCCCCAGGAAAATGGCATAGTAGAAGCATTCAATAAGATTCTGGAACATGTGCTGACAAGGGTTTGCAATGTAAGTCGGGATGACTAGGACTTGAAAATTCCTGCAGTGTTATGGGCATATAGAACTATGATAAAGAAGATGACAAGATAGACTCCATTTAGGTTGACATGTGGACAAGAAGTTGTTATGCCGATGGAGTTTATTGTACCAAGTATGCACATTGCTAAGATGAAGGAGCTTACAGATTCTGACACAGTGGAAAAAAGACTGTCAGAACTTATGGAACTAGAAGAAGATTGTTTTGTCCCAGGTTTTCATTAGTAGGTACAAAATGTGCATGAGAAAGATTGGCATGGAAGACATATCAAGCAGAAGAAATTTTAGACATAAGACTTAGTACTACTTTATGACAACAAGTTTCTGAAGCACCCAGGGAAGCTCCAAATGCATTAGTTAGGACCATACGTGATAAGCTTCGTTATAGAGGCAAGTGTTGTTCAACTGGAGAAGTTAGATGGAGAATTTATAGAAGGTATGGTTAATGGAAGTAGGATGAAACTGTATAGGGACAGTCGTGCTTCCATGCACTAGTCCGAATTGCACATAATGTGTACCATAGTTTATTATAGTGTAGGTGTAAAGATAAATAAAAGTTAAACAAAAGAAGAAAAAACAATAAAAAGTGTTCTACGTAAGAGACAAAAGATTGGAAGGAAGCATAAACTTATTGTTTAAACAAATTAAGTTAGAAAATGTAGCAGAGAAGAAGTAAACATGGAAGATTTGTGGGAAAGAAGGAATATTGGAATGCAACAAAAGTAGATGAAGAAAGCGGGAAAAAAATCTAAGAGTATCCATAATGGGATGTGCAACAAATAGCTACCATGACAGTGAAGTAGTGGCGTCGTGTAGCCATAAATGCAGATCGAAAATAAGATTTTGATAGGTTGGAGAATATAACAGATAATTCATCGAAGATACAGAGTTAATGTGTTGAAATATTGGTCAATACTTAGAGGGAGGGGGGTGAATCAATATTGTTTCTTTTTCAATATTTTTAATAATAATTAATTATTAAAATTATTAATCACAACAATTTATCAACAAGAATGTAATGAAAACATAAATTAAATATAACAATCACAAAAAATACAAGTTACAATTTGTAGGAGACACCAATCTCTCTTCTTTTGAGCACCAACTCAAGGAGACACCAATCCCCTATTTAAAGCACCAACTCTAGGAAGCGCCAACTCCCTATTTTCAAGCACCATCTTGAGGAAACACCAACTCCATGTTTTAGGCTTCAACCTGTAGAGGACTCCAATCCTCCCTTGCTCCTCCCTTCCACCCTCACGTCATGTGAATGTTTTACGTTCTTCCTTGGACTCTGTCTGTGATTCATCTTCTGAATTGGACCATAGAGACATCTTCCTTTCATCATACCTTTCTATTTAAATAATCTTCCAATAGGTGTATGATATTTGAATCATTGTATCTCGTTGAAAAAGAGAATTGATTCAATGTGCCTCTTCATACAATTAATATTATTATTTAGGAACACATTACTTTTATTATTTAAAAAAAAACCGTTCAATTACAATTTAGAACCCTTCTTTTCCTTGTCTAATTAGGTCTCTTAGTATTTTATGGAGTCGACCCCTTTTTATTTCGATCTCACACTTATTCATTGCATTCTCAGTTCTTTGATACACAAATTTCAAACCTTTTAACGCGCTATGGTACATTTCCCGTGTTGTTTATGTTTTATCCCATAGACACTTTTTCTATTTACCAGGTGACCTTACCCTATAACCAGGTTTTATCCAGCATTTTAACCCTTCACTGCCTCCTGTTTTCCATATAACCCTGGTTTGTGACTGAGAGAAACCAACACATGACTTATCTTGCGTTAATTAGATCGACAATTTGTATATGATCAAGTGTTGAGTGGACGACCTTGGCTTATCTAGGCGCTTTAGATAGATCCACGGTTCAGATTTAATCAACCGGCGAGTGGACGATTCGTGGACTCACGAACTTGCGAACTCGAGCTTAAATTGGCATTAATTAGATCAATGGTTTGGATATGATCAAGTGTTGAGAGGATGATCTTGGATTTCCTAGGCATTTTTAGATTTTGGATTTAATCAACCATTCAATGGAAAATCCTCATTCATTTCAAACATGGATTTTACTTAGAATTATTTTATGTGGCATGTTCGCGGACTCGCAGAGTCACATGTTTTCTCGGGTGTCATCAAAATGCAGACCCAACTTCCGCTAGCTCCATAGTGAACCTATACTTAGAAATTTTTAAGTGATTATTCTCAGGTTCACGGAGTTGCGGACTCGCGGAATCCAATGTATTCTCAGATGTCATCAAAATGCACGCCCATATTCCGCTACCTCCATAATGAACCATACTTAGAAACTTTTAAGTGATTCTTTATAGGAGTCTGACCGATAGAATATGATACTTATCTATTTTTGGGGGGGCATGCAACGGACTCACGGAAAAATATCTGAGCCATCAAATCGTGGTTTCATTTTGATCCAATGATCATCGATCAATTAACTTTGTCCATCGATTCCACCATCCAATTGTGCTATTATTTTGATCCAACATTGTTCTTAGTTCTTTACTGTCGATTCCTGCAACTTTCACACTTATAATGATCATATCATCGATCAATAGAATCTCAAGTAGATTTGGAACATGTTCCTTTGGATCCGTGTTCATATAATTAATGTAATTTATTTGAGTAACAGATTTTGATCTTTTTTTTTTTTCTTTTTTTTTTTCAATTTCTATGGGACAACTTCAACCTTGTATGTATTAGAATAAAAAACCATCTTCTCACTATTCTCATTACACCATATGTTTCATAAGAGTCAATTATCTTGTAAAAATCTCATGCAACTACTATAACAAGGTAATTATCTAGATGATAAACCCATATTAACCCTTTTTTACATAAATGACAACATAACATCATGTCCAACATTCTCCCCCTTTGGCATTGATGGAAACTAAGTAAAAAACATTTATTTTAACTGATTTTTACTGTTTATTGTCCCCCTTTGACAACAATGACAAAACATACATTTCTTTGCTCCCATTGAGGTTTTACTCCCTCTGAGGTTATACTCCCCATGCCCATGTGCTCCTTCTTTGATGAAGCTTGTGCAATTCAATTAGATATGGAGATTACCCTCAATTTATGTCTAAGGTATTCAAAAGTACTCTTGGGTAAAGGTTTTGTGAATATATCTGCAATTTGTTTTTTAGTATCCACATATTCCACTTTAACAATTTTTTGAGAAACTTGTTCCCTTAAGAAATGAAATTTAAGTGGGATGTGCTTGGTTTTTGAGTGCACGACAAGATTCTTAGACAGATTTATGGCATTGGTATTGTCATAGTTAATAATAATAGGATGATCATACTTTACTTGTAGGTCTTCTAGGGTTTGTTTTGTCCAGATGACTAGAGTGCAACAAGATGCAGCAAAAATATATTCATCTTTTGTTGTAGATAGTGATATGGATGACTGCTTTTTACTTAGCCATTATACCAGACATTTTACTAGGAAGAAAGTTATTCCACTAGTGTTTTTCCTGTTATCCACACTTCCAGCCCAGTCTACATCAGTATATGAAGTTAAAGTGAAGTGTTATGTTTTTGGATACCACGATCCAAAATCCAACGTGCCTTTGAGATATCTAAAAATCATTTTAACTTCCTTCATGTGAGTCTCTTTAGGTGTAGATTGAAATATGGCCACTAATCCTACAACTTGCATGATATATGGTCTTGTTGTTGTTGCATATAACAGGCTACCAATCACTGATCTATACATGGTTTGGTCTACATTTAGTGATTCATCATCCTTGCTTAGTTTGCATCCTGCAATAATAGGAGTGATCATAGGTTTGCTATCTTCCATTTGAAATTTCTTCAACATTTCTTTAATGTATTTGGTCTGAGATATGAATATTCTTTTTTCTGATTGTGAAACTTTGTAATCCTAGGAAGAATCTCAGTTCACCAAGCATTGAAATCTCGAATTCTTTTTTCATTTCTGTAGAAAATTGCTTGCTTAGAGGATTTAGATTACTTCCAATGGCTCCTCGTTTGTATCCTTGTTGTTGTAGATGATTATCAAGTCTTGAAAACCATGCCTTGGGAGATTTTTTGAGACCATACAATGATTTCTTTAATTTGAAGACATATTCTTTATTTTATGTTAATATAAATCCTTCAGGTTGTTCTATATAAAATTCTTCCTCTAGATTTCCATTTAAGAATGTTGATTTGACATCCATTTTATATATTTTGAAGTTTTTAAAACTTGCAAATTCCAAGAACATTCTGATAGCTTCTAATCTGGCTACTGGGGAAAATGTTTCCTCAAAGTCAATCCCTTCTACTTGTGCATATCCTTTTCACACCAATTTTGTTTTATTCCTTATAATTTGACCATCTTCATTAACTTTATTTTTAAAAATCCACTTGGTCCCTACCACTTTTTTGTATTTTGGTCTTGAGACAAGTTCTCAGGTCTGATTCTTCTCTATTTGATCAAGCTCTTATTTCATGGCTTTAATCCAATCTTCATATTTGCTGGCCTCTGCAAATGTTTTGGGTTCTATCATGGAGAGCATTGTTTGTTCTAATTCATATGTTATCCCTCTTTGTGTTTCAACTCCAACACTTTTGTTGCTTATGATTTGACTTTCAGGATGATCTCTTTGTGCTATTCTTGATGGGTCTATTGATTCTTTCTTTGGTCATGCTTCCTCTTCATTTTCTTCTTCACTTTGTGATTCTTCTTCTTGTATTTCTTCAATTTCATCATCATCATCATAATCCTTTCTTCTTTCATCAACTTGTGAATTGGATTGAGATTTGATTCTTCTTGATGTTAGATCATTCACCTTTACATTTTTACTTTCTACAATTTTGTGCAATCTCAAATTGTAGCATATGTAGGCCTTTTTATTGGATGAGTAAACAAGAAATATACCATCATCTGATATGGAATCAAGTTTTCCTACATTATTATCATCTCTTTTTATATAGCATTTTTTCCCATAGACTTTGAAGTGTCTAACTGATGTTGTTTTGCCAAACCACAACTCATATGTGTTGGAGTTACTTCACACACACCTAGGATTTATTTTTCCTAAGGTTTTTCCTGTGTTTATTAGTCATTATTCATTCTCCTATATTTTAGGAAGAATATTCCTCTAGGGAGAATATTCTCTTCAATTTTCACTTTATTTTGATAAGTTGAGTGGAGTATAGATGCTACATTGGGATTATCACCATGCAACATTGGGATCATCACCAACTAATGTGCATTTTCTTTGGGATCATCACAAGACTAGAACATTACTCATGATTCTCTGGTCTCCTCCTCACTTCACTATGTTTCAGTTAGTTAACTGAAGACTGATAGACTAGTTAACTCAAAATAGGTGGAAATTCACTCCCGTAACTGCCCGAGAGACTATACTAGGTGGAAGTTTACTCCCGTAACTACTAGTGTGTGTCCAGATCACTCTAGACCACCACTATGGAACATTAGTTATTCATGTAGCCTATATCTATTGTAAATTATTCACTCTTTGAGTTTGGAATACGGTTAATGAGAATTCGTCCATTCTTGATCTCTTGCTTCTTCTTTCTCAATTTCTCTCTGCAAATGTGTGTGGTATTTTATAGCTAGATCTATTGTGTAGGTTCAACACATTTACATGGTATCAGAGCCGACAAACTACTAAGCAAAAACTACACCAAATTATTTTTGCAAGTGCTGAAGATTGAAGAATGCAGAAAAGCTGGAATCTGTGTTTTACTCACCGACAATACTTCTCACACCTCATAACTATTTGGAGTGGAATCCAAAGATTCTACTTCTTCTCGTAAGTAGAGGATTGTACCAAATAACCATGGCAATGGAATTAGAACCTTATTCAAACAATGAGAAAAATGACTTTCTCAATGGACAAGATATGGCCATAGGATTTATCTGCTTATCTATTTGTCCATAAACTCTCCACCAAGTATATGATGTCTCACAAGACTCAAATCCAAATGAATTATGGACCAGATTGGAGGTTCTATTTGGGAATAAAGAAGTTTGTGAATATTTCATGCATGAGGTTGAACAGATAGAGCCAGAAGAGAAGCCATAATAAAATCAAACATTTTATTATGAAGAGTCTTCTACACAAGTATCTACAAAAATTTGTATTCCATTAATTGCAGGTGATGTCTACTCCATTTTAGAATTGTTTTCTAAATTTCATGTGGAATATATATTTTATGAATCTTAGGAGTCACATGTAGACAATTTTCCATGTGCCATGCATGCATCTTAGGAGAAACATGCATGCACCGTGCATGCATCTCAGGAGACAAAAAGGGAGCCACACACATCAGATTCAATTATGATATTTTCAGAGAAAATTTTGTAGAAAAAATTATATATTTGAACTCCTCTCGGAAAAATATCCAATTTCAAAAACAAAATCGTCTGAAATGGAGTTCGGGAAGTGAAGTTATGATCATTTTAAAATCAACAAAATTTCAGCTTTTTTCCGAAAACGAGCACATGGTTTTCAAAATTTCATCCAAAATTTATTTGAATCTTCTTCATTAAAATAATATAAAGTGGATGTGTGTGGACATATCAATGGTGCATCTACTTCATCAGATCTATGTAGACATCTACATCTTCAACGAGCACAAACTTGCACAATTGCAAGGTCTTCTTGGAGTGAAGGACAAGGTTGCTTAGCAACTATTTTTTGTTCCTCCTCATTTTTTTGTATGCATTGTAATTTGAGGGCGGGGGTTTCCCATGAGGTTTTCCCTATTTCCTCATTTATGTCAGTGTATATTTTGTATTTGGGTACCTAACATGGCCTTGTTTCCGGGACCCATTCTTTATTTTCACCATAGTGATGTTCAGGGGGGTGTTGGAGTTATGTCACACACACCTAGGATTTCTTTTTCCTAAGGTTTTTCCTATGTTTATTAGTCATTATTCATTCTCCTATATTTTAGGAAGAATATTCCTCTAGGGAGATTATTCTCTTTAGTTTTCACTCCAGTTTGATAAGTTAAGTGGAGTCTAGATGCTACATTGACATTATCACCATGCAACATTGGGATCATCACCAGACTAGCACATTACTCATGATTCTCGGATATCCTCCTCACTTCACTCTGTTTCATTCATTTAACCAGAGACTAATAGACTAGTTAACTCATAATAGGTGGCAGTTCACTCCCGTAACTACCTGAGAGACTAGACTAGGTGGCAGTTTACTCCCGTAACTACTGGTGTGTGTCAAGATCACTCTAGACCACCACTATGGTCCATTAGTTACTCATGTAGCCTATATCTATTGTAAATTATTCACTCTTTGATTTTGGAATACGGTTAATGGGAATTCTTCCATTCTTTCTCTCTTGCTTCTTCTTTATCAATTTCTCTCTACAAATGTGTGTGGTATTTTATAGCTAGATCTATTTTGTGCAGGTTCAACACATTTAAAATATGGTGTCTTGATGTAGGATAATCATCAAAAATCACAAGTGGAGGGACAAATCAACACTTCAGCACACCGTTGAATCATTTTAGAATCTTAACCGCTGGTGTTTCCTGCAATCTTGTTGAAATGATTGAAAACTAAAGAGGATCAAACGCTTGGGAGCTAAGTGATCATGAGTGATCTAGGAGTTTCACTCCTAGTCTTTAATGTAACAGAACTTAGGTAGAATTTGGAATTTTTTTTCGAGAAGTCGAGTAGTCGGAGGGAATCCTAAGAACTCTCAGAGATAAATAGATGTTTTGTATGCCCGAAGGGGGCTGATGCAAGTTAGTAGGAGATTGTTGTGATTTAGTTGTTGCTCAGTTTTTAGTTGTTGTTTTATCATAGTTGTATCCATTTACTTTTGAATGAATATAACAAAGGAAAATTGATATGATGCATGGTGTTGCTATTGTTTACAATTCCCTGTTATTTTGTTTTCATGAGTGAATGAGTTGTGTTGTTGAGCATATGAAACTGTGAAGTGTTTAGATAAGTTTCGTTTGTTCTCTCCATTGATTTAATGCAAGGTGTGCATACAACCCGCAAGGAGTGTGTTCACAAAGTCTGTTTCGACTCAGAAGCTCAGGAGAGATAGCACGAAACTTTCCCTTTGCAAGGAGTGCAAAGTGACTGTTGCAAGGTGTGCATGGTCTCTTCAAGAACTTAAGTCTTGCATGAGAATATGTTTTAAGGAGTGACACAGTCTGTGTCAATTCATAAGCTCGAAAGAGATAGCGTGAATTTTATATTTTCAAGGAGTGCAAAAGGACTGCTGCAAGGTGTGCATGGTCATCACAAGAAGCTAAATCTTGCATAAGAACTTGTTGCAAGAAGTGCACAGATTCAAGAATCGACTAAGTGTCGAGAACAAGACTGTGAAGCGCAAGGAGTGCGTAAAGAGATTTCTTTTGAAGAAATCACTAAGTCTAGATTTCGTCAGAGATTCCAAGTTTGCAAGGAGTGCGTTGGAATAAATCTCGGGAGAGAAAGTGACCAAGAATCAATAGAGAGGAGGAAGTCTGTTGAAGGTTGCGAAATGATGACTAAGATTCATTCAGAGGGGTGAGATCATCCCAAGCTGTTGAATCTGGGAAAAGTTACACAGTTGTTAATCGTGGGTTCTTTTAGGGCTTCACAGATCGGAGGATTCAAAGCATCGAGGAGACAAAAATCCTGAAACCTGAATCCCAAAGTGAATTTGGACCGTTAGATATAGAGGGACACGTGGCGACGAATCACGAACTTCGGATAAAAGCACTTAGGTTTCAGTTGAGAATTGAAACTCCCCAAACCTGAAGTATGAAGTAAATCTAGACCATCATATCTAGAAGGATGCATGGCGACAAATCACGAGCTTCAGATAAAATCTTGGGGGTTTCAGTTGAGATTTGAAATTCCCAAAACCCGAAGTCCAAAGTGAATTTGGACTGTCAGATCCAGAGGGACGCATGGCAGAAATCTACGCACTTCGAGAGAAAGAGAAAGTTGAGAGTTGATATTTCTGAAGTCCAAAATCTTGAAATGGTTAGAGTCATTGATTTGAGGAGGACACGTGGCAGTAGATTTGTCATTGTCGAGAAAGAGAGGTTTGAGAGTTGGAAACTCTGAAACCCGAATCACGAAGTAAATCACAAGTGTTGATTTAAAAGGAGCAGATTTGAACCGTCAATCAGGAGGCCCCACCTAAGATCGCAATCTCAATGGTCATGTTGCATTGCGGGGATAGAAAGCGCTCAGACTTTAAAAACTGGAGAGCAGACCAAAATTGAAACCGCGATATTGGAAAAGGGAGACGTGGCAGCTTGAGGTGAATTGCGTGGAGAAAAGCGGTGTGGCCTCAAACCACTTTAGGCCACGCCCATAATCGCATGTTTATGTGAGGACGTAGCCCTAGATCACATACAGGAAAGGGATAACGAAAGAGGAGCTAGCGTCTGGAACTGGAAGTTCAACAACGTGAAAGGAGAGGTTGTGGGTGCCACATAACCTCCACTAGGAGATTGGAAGGGTTTGTGTTAAATCACTAGTGAGACCATTAAGGTTTTAGAGAGCCAATTCAGCTCCGAGAATTGAAGATCCTTGACCAGGAGGTCAAGCATCCCTTGGGAAAGAAGGGGTTATGCATCAAGTGGTATCATAGCCTGATTTCGTGTGTAGATTTCAGGGAAAGGAGACAAAGGATATAGTTTGATACCATCAAGTGGTATTAGAGCCTGGAATTATTTTCAAGAAGCAAAAATGAGCTCAAAGGTGTAATCTGTGTGTGAGAGACAATCAACACAATT
The DNA here is from genome assembly GCA_010110895.2 of Picea sitchensis. Lineage (NCBI taxonomy): Eukaryota > Viridiplantae > Streptophyta > Pinopsida > Pinales > Pinaceae > Picea > Picea sitchensis. The sequence goes on from SNQJ01S0010450.1 coordinate 128,614, forward strand.
CTGCCAAGGATACGTGTGGAGCCACCTTTAGCCAATCGCGCTATAGAAAGAGAAATGAGAGAGCTTCATGCAAGACTAGAGGCGATGGAGGCATCACATAGGAGGGAACCTGATGCTGGGGGCATCAATGATGTAGAGAGTGAAGAAGTAGAAGTCGAA
>SNQJ01S0010450.1:143342-156309 GCA_010110895.2 Picea sitchensis
CCTTCTTCAGGAAAAAGTTCCTAATGAAGAGTTTGATCTTCCATTATCATGACATAATCATAATATCATCTCGATAACCAAAAATGTGGATAACACATATTTCTCTGAAGGCAGAGGATAATTTGGTCAGGAAACAGAGGCAAAAGCCCAAGAAAAGGTAAGGGAGTTTCCCATGATAAGGCACATAAATCCAAATATGGGACTGAGAAACCACACAGTCACTTAGAAAGAAGAGGATGTTCCCAAGGAAGACAAGGTGGTGGAAGAAGTTCTTATAGAGGAAGAGGGAGGAGCAGAGGAGGAGAAGTAAGGTGTTATGCCTGTGGAAAGACAGGACACATGCCTTGGGAATGTCCCGAGAAGAAGAAAGAAGGAGGAGGTGAAGCTCATATTTCTGAAGCATAGAAAATGAATGTTGAAATAGAAGGCGCAGAGGATGGAAGATCCCTGATGTTGAGGAAGGTTCTCTTAAAATCAAAATCGGAAATTGAAAAGCTAGTGTAGAGGAACAGTCTATTCAGGACAACTTGCAAGATGAAAGACATAGTATGCAAGGTGATAATTGATAGTGGGAGCAATGAAAATCTAGTATCCACAGAGATGGTGGAGAAAATGGAGCGAGAGACAATAGTACACCCAAATCCATACAAAGTCTCATGGTTGCAAAAAGGACACCAGGTAATGGTCACTAAACAATGCCTTGTTGAATTTAAAATAGGTGGATATAGAAATGATATTCTGTGTGATGTGATTCCCATGGATGTATTTCATGTTTTGTTGGGAAGACCATGGAAGTTTGACAGAAATGTCATTATGATGGGAGGAAAAATGCATACACCTTGGAGAAGAATGGTAGGACACACATGTTGTTGCCAATAGATGAGAGAAAGTAAAAGAAGAATCTAGAAAAATCATACTTCTCATGAGGGGGAAGGAACTCCTGAAATAAGTCAAGAAGGAACAGGAGATGCAGTTTGTTGTAGTGACGAAAACCATAGTTGTCCTTACAATTACTTCGATGGATGATTTGCCTGAAGAAGTTCAGGATCTGTCGGAGATTTTTTCTGACATAGTAGTGGACAAGTTATCTAAATCATTGCCACCCATCAGAAGTATCAACCATCATATTGATTTGATACCAGGAGCAAGCCTGCCAAACAAAGCAACATACAGATTGACACCTCAAGAGAATGAAGAGGTAAAGAACCATGTCCATGATTTGTTAGACAAGGGTTTGGTCAGAGAAAGATTGAGTCCATGCACAGTACCAATTGTGTTGAGTCCAAAGAAGGATGGAGGATGGAGAATGTGTACAGACTCGAGAGCCATTAACAAGATCACCATCAGGTATATATTTCCTTTTCCAAGAATGGATGACTTAATGGATTGTTTAAGTGGAGCAAATTTCTTTTCTAAAATAGATTTGAAAAGTGGATATCACCAGATAAGGATGAGAGAAGGTGATGAATGGAAAACAACCTTTAAGACAAATTAAGGGTTGTATGAGTTGCTTGTTATTCCATTTGGCTTAACAAATGCCCCAAGTACTTTTATGAGGTTGATGAACGAAATATTGAAGGATTTCATTGGCAAGTTTGTGGTTGTATATCTGGATGATATACTAATATTTATCAAGACTAAGGAGGATCATTTGAGACATCTAACATTAGTGATGAGGAGAGTACAATAGGAGAAGTTGTTGATAAATCTGAAGAAGTCCTCTTTTATGAAGACATAACTCGTTTACTTAGGTTTTGTGATCTCTTAAAACAAATTGAAGATGGATCCAAAGAAGGTGAAAGCAATCAAACAATGGTCGTCACCAAGGAGTATGTTTGAAGTGATAAGCTTCCATGGATTAGCAAGTTTCTATAGGAATTTCATCATAAATTTCAGTGGAATTTGTGCACCAATGATGGATACAGTGAAGAAGAGGCACAAGTATTTTAAATGGACAGAGGAGGCTGAGAGGAGCTTCAATATATTGAAGGAGAAGATATCAGAATGACCAATTATGGTCTTGCCAAATTTCGGGAAGACATTTCAAGTGCGATGTGATGCAAGTGGAGTTGCAATTGGAGCTGTTTTGAGCCAGGATAATAAACCATTTTCATATTTCAGTGAGAAGTTGAATGAGACTAAGAGAAAGTAATCCACATATGATAAATAATTTTATGCTATAATTCAAGCCTTGAATAAATGGAGGCACTACCTTGTTCCAAACTAATTTGTCTTGTATAGCGATAACCAAGCTTTACAATTAATAACCAGTCAGGAAAAATTGAATCATAGGCATGCAAAGTGGATTGAGTTTATGCAAAATTTTACTTTTGTCATAAAAAATATTTGCAGTAATGCTAACAAATTTGATGATGCATTGATCAAGAGATGTCTGATTCTGCAGGATATTTAGGTCAAGACCTTGGGGTTTGAACACCTTAAGGATATGTATTGTGATGATCTAGATTTCAAGGAAGCATATGAAGCCTGTGCAAATCTTGTGCTGAGAGACAACAGCTAGTGGACAAAGTATATGATTCAAGAGGGATTGTTGTTCAAGGGAAATCAATTGTGCATACCAAAATTCTCAATGAGGGATATCCTTTTGAAGGAGAAGCATAGTGGAGGATTGGTTGGACATTTCTTCCATGATAAAACATTTTCACAGTTGAGAAGTTCATACTATTGGCTAGGTATGAGGAAAAAAGTGATAAAGTTTGTGAACAAATGTAGAATCTGCCAACATGCAAAAGGTAAAAGACAAAACACTGGATTGTATCAACCATTGCCAGTACCAGAGAGGCCTTGGGATGCAATAAGCATGCATTTTGTGTTGGGATTGCCAAGAAAACAAAGAGGATGTGATTCCATATTTGTGGTGGTGGATAGATTTTCAAAAATGGTACACTTTATCCCATGCTAGAAGACCAGTGATGCAACACATGTAGAAAATTTATTTTTCAAGAAAGTTGTTCGACTTCATGGATTACCCAAAAGTATTGTCTGAGATAGAAATACCAAATTCATTGGTCATTTCTAAAGAAAACCATGGAAGAATTTTGGGATAGATTTGTCCTTCATCTTGGCTTATCACCCTCAGACAGATGGACAGACTGAGGTGGTGAACAAAAGTTTGGGAAACTTATTGAGGAGTCTGGATACTGAGCATCATAATCAGTGGGATTAGATTCTACCACAAGTAGAATTTGCATACAATGACTCACCAAAAAGGAGCACCGAAAAGATCCCATTCCAAATATTGTATGGAATGCAGCCAAGAGGAGTAGCTGAGTGCTGGAGCAGAAGATTTTGCTGCAGAAATGAAAAAGTTCCATAGCCAGATCAGAGAACAGTTGCATAACTCTAGCTAAGAGTACAAGTGTAGAGTTGATCAATATCGCAGAGAGATTCAATTTGAAGTAGGAGATCAGGTTTTGGCACATCTCAAGAAAGAAAGGTTTCCAAGAGGAACATATAACAAGTTGAAGATGAAGAAGATAGGGCCATGTAAGATCTTAAGGAAGTTTGATGCAAATGCCTATGAGATTGAGTTTCTAGATGATGTGGGCATATCACCCATATTCAACATATCAGACCTGTATCCTTATAAGGAAGATGACACAAAGAGATTAGAATATCAAGAGAAGATTCAATGGGAGAAGAAAATGTTGGTAGCAAAAAAACCATAGATGGAGAAGATCATTGATCAGAGGATTGGCAAGAAGACCAGGAGGAAGGCCTATTTTGAATATTTGTTCAAGTGGAAGGGGCACCCAATAGAATATGCCATTTGGGAAAATGAAGCTGATATCCTAAAGCATGGAAATTCAGTGCAGGAGCTCATGGACATGAGTCCATGATTTTTTGGCTAGAAGAGTATGATGCAGGAGCATCGTCAGCAAGCACACGTGGAGGGACAACTCAACACCTCAATGCGTCATTGAATCATTTCATAATCTTAACCACTAGTGTTTTCTGCAATCTTGTTGAAATGATCGAAAACTAAAGAGTATCAAACGCTTGGGAGCCAAGTGATCATGAGTGATATGGGAGTTTCCCTCCTAGTATTTAATGTAACAGAACTTAGGTAGCAGTTAGGTTTTTTTTTGAGAAGTCGAGTAGTCAGAGGGAATCCTAAGAACCCTCTGAGATAAATAGATGTTTTGTATGCCTGAAGGGGGCTGCTACAAGTTAGTAGGAGATTGTTGTGATTTATTTGTTGTTGAGTTTTTAGTTGTTGTTTTATCATAGATGTAGCCATTTAATTTTGAATGAATATAACAGAGGAAAATTGATCCGATGCATGGTGTTCCTATTGTTTACAATTCCCTGTTATTTTGTTTTCATTAATGAATGAGTTGCGTTGTTGAGCATATGAAACTGTTAAGTGTTTAGATAAGTTTCATTTGTTCTCTCCGTTGAGTTAATGCAAGGTGTGCATATAGGCCACAAGGAGTGCGTTGACAGAGTTTGTTTTGACTTAGAATCTTAGGAGAGATAGCACAAAACTTTCCCTTTGCAAGGACTGCAAAGTGACCGCTGCAAGGTGTGCATGGTCGCCGCAAGAACTTAAGTCTTGCATGAGAATATGTTGTAAGGAGTGACAGAGTATGTGTCAATTCATAAGCTCAGAAGAGATAGCGTGAATTTTCCATTTGCAAGGTGTGAACAGTCACTACAAGAATCTAAATCTTGCATAAGAACCTGTTGCAAGAAGTGCACAAATTCGAGAATTGACTAAGTGTCGAGAACGAGACTATGAAGTGCAAGGAGTGCATAAAGAGATTTCTTTTGAAGAAATCACTAAGTCTGGATTTCGTTAGAGATTCTGAGTTCACAAGGAGTGCGTTGGAATCAAGTTTAGGAGAGACAACGACCAAGAATCAACAGAGAGGAGGAAGTCTATTGAAGGTTGAAAAATGATGGCTGAGATCTTCCCAGGCCGTCAGATATGGGAAAAGTTATGCAGTTGTTAATCACAGGTTCTTTCGCGGCTTCGCGGATCAGAGAATTTGAAGCATCGAGGAGACACAAATCTTGAAACCTGAAACCCAAACTGAATATGGACCGTCATATATAGAGGGATGTGTGGTGATGGATCACGAACTTCGAATAAAATCACTTGGGTTTCAATTGATAATTGAAACTACCAAAACCTGAAGTCCGAAGTAAATCTAGACCGTCAGATCCTGAAGGACAGACACGTGGTGACATATTGAGAGCTTCGAATAAAAGCTTATGGGTTTCAGTTGAGATTTGAAATTCCTGAAACCCTAAGTCCAAAGTGAATCTTGACCGTCATATCCAGAGGGACGCGTGGAAGAAATTTGTGCACTTCGAGAAAAAGAGAAAGTTGAGAGTTGATATTTCCGAAGTTCGAAATCCTGAAATGGTTAGAGTCGTCAATTTGAGGAGGACACGTGGTAGGAGATCTGTCATTGACGAGAAAGAGAGGTTCGAGAATTGGAAACTACGAAACCTAAATCGTGAAGTAAATCACAAGCGTTGATTTAAAAGGAGCAGATATGAACCGTCGATCGAGAGGCCCCACCTGAGATCGCAAGGTCAACAGTCACACTGCATTGTGGGGACAGAAAGTGCTCGGACTTTGAAAATCAGAGAGCAGGCCGCAATTGAAACCACGGTATTGGAAAAGGGAGATGTGGCAGCTGGAGGTGAATTGCGGGGAGAAAAGCAGTGTGGCCTAAAACCACTTTAGGCCACACCCGCAATCACGTGTTTATGCTAGGACATATCCCTAGATCACATACAGGAAAGGTCTAACAGAAGAGGAGCTAGCACCTGGAACTGGCAGTTCAACAACGCGAAAGGAGAGGTTGCGGGTGCCGTAGAACCTGCACTAGGAGACTAGAAGGGCCTGTGTTAAATCACTGGTGAGACCATTAAGGTTTCAGAGAGCCAATTCAGCTCTGAGACTCAATGATCCTTGACCGGGAGGTCGACAAGCCCTTGGGAGAGAAGGGGGTCTACATCATTTCTTGTCATGGTTAAGATGAGATCTGTTAAATATTTACACTGTTGTATAAATTGGTTCTCTCCAATAGATATCTAGAAGTTTGGCTTCATTTAACATACTTCTGGCTACTTCTTGGACAATTTTGTTTTCCCCTTCAACAACTCCATTTTGTTTAGGAGTTATTGGAGCTCAAAAATGTCTTTTAATTCCATGAGTTTCACAAAACTTATTGAACTCATTCTAGGTAAACTCCCCTCCATTGTATGATCTTAAGCACTTGATTTTGATATCAGTCTCATTTTCAACATGTGCTTTAAAATAATTTAATTTTTTGAAAGCCTCTGTTTTTTTTTTGAGAAATGATACCCGAGTCATCCTTGTATAGTAATCTATGAATAAAATGAATTAATGTTCACCTTTCATGCTTTTAGTTCTTGTTGGTCCACAGAGGTCAGTGTGAACAAGTTCCAATGGTTTTGATGTAGAGTATTCATTTGTATTGAATCTTATTGTTGTCTTCTTTCCATGTTGGCAGTGCCTACAAACAAAGTTTGAAGGTTTAATAATCTTTGACATATTTCTCATAGCTTCCTTTTTATTTACTTTTATCAAATTTTCAAAACCTATATGTCCCATTTTTATGTGCCATCGCCAACTTTCATCTATTTGTCTCATGCAACATTTTTATTTATCTTCTATGTTTAAGGTATAAACATTGCTTGGTGTTCTTGGTGCAACAACCACTAATTTTCTCGAGTCTTCTTTTATAATTTCACATTTTTGAGAGTCAAATATAAGTATGTGTCCTTGATCACATGTTTGGCTCACACTGAGGATATTAGGCTTCAAATTTTCAACTAATAGCACATTTTCTTCTTTATCTTTATTATTTCCTAGACAGACTCTGCCCTTTCCAAGTATCTTAGCAGAGATATTATCTCCAAATGTAACACTTCCTTTTTCTTTCATTTTCAGACTGAGGATTTTGTCTTGATATCTAGTCATATGCTTTGAATATCCACTGTCAATATACCATTGAATCCTTTTACCTTTATCATATAAGGCTACCTTACACTATGTTTCCTTTTTTTCTATTTGTTTTTCTTTCCATGTCTTCTTATGCTTTTCTTCTTGAACTTTTGATGGTTTTTATGGGATTCTTTGGTAGTCTACAATCACTAGCTTTGTGTAACACCCCGGGTTTCGAACCCCCATTTTAAATAATGTATTGTTACAATGATGAGAGTCTAGGGTGCCCAAACAATTATTAGAAAGGCCAGTGTGCCCAAGAAATGTAATGTTTTGATCATTATTAATAATAAACACATGGTTGACTGCTAGACAGAAAAGGACTAGAGTTATAGGGGGCTACGATTCCACAAGAGAGGGGGCTTGAGGGGATAAGTGTTTATTCCTATGTTAATTACCCCTTTTTCCTAAGGGAGGGGGTCAGTTACATGAGCTTCTTGGGGAAGGCCAAGAGGTTCTTGATTCCCCATGAAGTTACTTAAACCCGCCTCTGGTCTAATGGGGGGATTTGATTGATGGCTTGTTCGCTGATTTTACTATATGTTCATTCATTTTTCCCTCACGCACTTTCATGCACTCACTCACCCATCCATTGATCCATCCTCATCCACGTCTTGTCTTGCGAAAAGGGAACCAAACTGTCGATGAATTAGCCATGGGATAGTTGGTTGTAATGGTCGCTGGTGTAATCCAGCAATGTCCTAGGGCCTGCATGTATGAGATGCGTTCGCTTGTGCCCCATTTTGCTCACAAATGAGAGTCCTGAGAGTTCCAACTTTGAGATTTTGGACCAGCTGTACTAGAGGCCCAAAAATAAAGGAGAGGGACTGGCTGAGGGACTGTGTGGCAGAGAAGGGTGGAGGTCCATTCTCTTGGGGCGGTACAGGCTGGGTACAAGAGATTTGGGTACTTGGATTTTTGTGGGTGTTTGGAAACCTTTGAGAGCTTGAGAGATGACCGGTTTGGGAACCCAAGTACACTATGAAACCATCCTTGTGGATTCATAGCCTTGACTCGGGGGTGACACTGCTGTTGAGATTTGGAGCAGTGGTGTCTACGGTTGGGTGGAACGTCCTTGGTCTGCAACTAGTTGGTGTCACCTTTTTATAAAGATAAGTGCTCTCTATTGTGATATTATTATATGTGTATGAATGTATTTCCACTATGTATTTTAATTATCTTTTAACTAAATCTCTTTTTATGCATGCTTGCTAGATATTGTTGTGCATGTCATTAAATCTTGTATCTTATACGTTCTTATTAATTAAAGAAGGTATAGGTAAGAATGAAATCCAACGGTGGGATTGAAGGTAGAATGCCCCGACCTGTGGGTGGATGGGGATGTTACAGTTTGGTATCAGAGCTTCTATTTGAAACACCGGGCTGGTATGGGCCGGGTATGTTGGTCAGAGTCTCGGGGTCGAGATCAAACTCTGACCGTGGAGTTGAAAATATCAGGAGGAATAGCGTTGCAGAATCTACGTAGGAGATAGAATGCTAGAGACCTGTGTAAGGGGTTTGAAGGATCGTGACCATCCCCTTCGAATTCGAGAGCAATTGCCATTATAGGATAAGGAGAGATTCGAGATCATTGGATTGGAGGATAGGTGAACAAGGGTCATCTGATGAAAAGGAAGCAAGGGTTAAGGTCACCATAGTCAGATCCCATTGGAGAGTGAGATCAACGAACATGAAGCATTGTGGGAAACCAAGTTGTACGGGAAATAATTTACCAAGGTGGTCCCACAATCCAAACCATGGTTTCACCAAGGGGTTACATGTCAGGATTAGGAGAATTGCAGGGTGAAAAGCAGGTTATTTCAAACCACCGATGCGTGCCCCTGCAAATTGAAAGGCATGCAATTATGTGACATGTTAGGGATCAAACATCGAAACTCTGTATAGCCAAAGTAGATCTTGATTGTCGATCACCAAGAGGTACATGTTAGCAGATCAATAACTCTAGAGAAATTTGTTCGAGAGGTTTTCAGTTGAGATTTGAAACTCCCAAAGCTTGGAGAGCTGGAGAGCTGAAGTAAATCTTGATTGTCCGATCATCTGAAATAGATCTCAGTCGCTATATAGTCTGGAGTAAATATCAAGTGTCGGATCGCCCGAGGTGAATCTGGGTCATCTGATCCAGAAGAGATGTGGTGTAAATCCATAGATTTCAGGTGAAGGCCCGAAGTAAGCCTCAACTGTCCAATTCAAGAGGACACGTGGTAGAATCTCGTGTACTTCAAGGGGTTTGAAGTTTGAGATTTCCAAAGTCTGAAGACCCGAAGTAAGCCTCAACTGTCAGATTAAGAAGGAAACACGGTGCATATCCATGGACTCTGGGTGAAGACCCAAAGTGAATCTTAGTCGTCCAATCTAGGAGGACACATGGTGACAATTTGGCTAGTTCGGGAGAATTAGAAGTGTGGCAGTATGGAAAAATCCCAAAGTCCCAAATCCCGAAGAGCCGAAGTGATGGGGCACGATGATGTCACCTAGAGGTGATGTGGATCCTTGAATTCCTGAAGTGACATGGCTTGCGAACATCTCATGTGGGCACATGAGATGTGTTCCACCTGTCAGTAAGTTTTGATCATATGGAGTATTGAAATGTCAGTTAGAATGTGACATGTGTCACCTGCCCGATTGGTCCACATGTGCACTTCTAGTATTTATCCACGTGGTGACAGATCGTGTAGTTCAGAGACTGGGCACTCTAGAGGGGAAATATGTGGCAGGTTGTGTTGGGTAAAAAACTCCCAAAGTCCCGAAGGCTGGAGTACATATCGACCATTGATTCCAGAAGACATACGTTGAAGGATCACTGACTTCGGGTGAAAGCACTCTGGGAGAAAGTGCAAGAGGAAAGTTTGAAACTTCTGAAACTCAAAGAGACGAAGCAATTCACAGCCGCTAATCTATGGGAGGACACCCATCGATAGATCATTAACTATGGTTAAATGCATTCTGGGAGGAGGCAAGCGAGGAAAGTTGAGACTCCCGAAGCATGAAGTCCTGAAGTGGATCTCAATCGTTGATTGTGAAAGAGGACGAGGACCGTTGATCTGGTCCTCGCCGAAAGTTCTGAAGCTCTGGACGAGCTCTTTTTCAGCTAAGCATAGGGTCATAACCGTGGTCATATGCATATTGAGAGCTTAGGGAAGGAGGGATAAGGGCCGAATTGGTTTTCTTCGAGACAAAAAAGTGCTAAGGAAGAATTTAGTCGCGGTTTCTAGTCGTGGTCACCTGGGAAGGTGGTTTGAAGGAAGCGCCTGCACAGGATGATATTTTGTGTCAACCAAGGATAGCAGGACACTGTTATTTTTGAAGAATGGGGATATGATCTCCATGAACAAAAAATAAAGAGACCTGTAGCATGGTATGGAAATTTTGTTTATCGTATGCATAATTCTAAAAAAATGGTCGCTTGCACATTTTGTAGAATTAAGCGTTTTAAACACATCAGTTTAGGATGCGTATTGAGGAAATGGAAGAAGGTGAGGGAGCCTCCATTCATGATAAGGAAGCCAAAGGCCAGAATACCAATGTTGGTAAAACAGAGACATATTCCAATGGACACAAGGAAAAAGGAGAGCAGGAAACGTTAATAGAAATGGTAAGAAGCCTGAAGATGGAAGTGAAGAGCTACAAAGAAGACAATGAGAGATTGGTGAGAGAGAAAAGTCAGATAAATGATCGAGTGTTGTAGATCTTAAATTAGTTGCAGAGACAAACGAATAAGGGATCAAACTCAATACAAGAGGAGGAAGGCAGGTGTCGTGAAGGAAGGGATGATCGTGGAAGAGTTGGTTATTCCAGAAGTGCTAGCAAAGCTCATTGACACCACTCACCTCCTTACTCAGAAAGGAATTTTTATGTAGTGGATGATCCCGTAAGAAGTCCAGAGGTGTCTCATGTCAGACACCAAAGAAGGAAAAAAGAGGTAGATAGTTTGCAAGGAGAGCCGAGGAAGATCAAGCCACCTTCCTTTGGGGGTGAAAGAGAAAGGGAAGATATTGCTAGAGCATGGTTGCTTGGGCTCAGGAGATATTTTCAGTTTCATAACTATTCATCCAACCTGGAAGCCAGGATTTCCACCTACCATTTACATGAGAAAGTTGCAATGTGGTGGGACCAACTGAAGAAAGTGGAACATGTTAATGAAAGTAGGATCACTTGGAAACAGTTCAAGAAGTAATTCCAGAAGGAGTACCTCTCAGAGAATTTCTATGACAAGAAAATGTAGGAGTTCTTTGAAATCATGTTGGGAAGCATGACTATGGAAGAATATGAGAATAAGTTCTTGGGATTGTTAAAATATGTTAGGTTCATTGGTGATGAGAAAGTGAAAATACAAATATTTCTAAGTGGACTGCCAGCCTTTTATAAGGAAAAAATCAAGTATGATGAACCCAAGACCTTGACTAAGGCCATCAGGAAGGATAAATACATGTATGAGCAAGGCCAGGGAAGATAATCCCTACAAAAATCTAATTGGAAGGACAAGAAAAATGTGAAGTCCAATCATAGGAGGAAAGGATTCAAACCTCCCTTCAATAGGAATGAGCCTAATAGAAATCATCAAGATCAGTATGCTAAGGGAGATTCCAAGAAGGAAGATTCCTTGGGAAAAAGGGGAAGACCACCAATCCAATGTTGGGGATGCAAGGAAGATCACCTGTACAAGGATTTCCCACACAGAAAGGACAGGGTGAAGACTGTGCACAACATCCAAGAAGCTACAATAGTCGAAGATATGGGAAGAATATATGCATATTTAAATGATCGACAAGCAGAGTACCAGTCCAATATGATTGAGGTGGAAAGTAAGATCATAAATCAACATGTTGCTATTTTTATTGATTCAGGAGCAAGTCATTTCTACATTGATCCTAAGATAGTGGATAGATTACATTTGGAGAAAAGTAAACTTGGAAAATAAAGTTTGGTTCAGTTATCCACTGGAACCAAAATAAGAATCCATGACATGGTCAGAAGTTGTTCCATAAGTCTTAATGGCATGAATACTAGTATGGATCTAAATATTCATACCATTGGGGTCTTATGATATTCTGATTGGAATGGATCGGTTGGAAAAGCATCATGTTGTCCTATATTGTCATAAAAAGACATTTACATGTATTGATGGAAATGGAAAACAAAGCACTGTGAAAGGAGTTCCAAGACCCATCTCTATAAGGGAGATTCCAACCTTACAGCTAAAAATATTTTTTAGGAAAGGATGTCAATTGTATGCATCTCATGTGGAAGAGCCATATAATACAAAGGGGCCAAGCCTTGAAGATTTCTCGGTACTATAGGAATTTGAAGATGTATTCCAAGAAATACCCGAATTGCCACCAAGAAGGGAGATATTTTTCTCAATTGATTTAGTGCCAGGAGTTGCCCCAGTCTCAAAAACACCTTATAGAATGAGCACACCAGAGTTAAAAGAATTACAAATGCAGTTGGAAGAATTCTTGAAGAAAGGATACATACATCCAAGTGTTTCACCTTGGGGAGTGTTGAAAATTCAACAAGAAACATGTGTCTAATTTAATTTTCCCTTAAATAAATTGGACAATAAATATCAATCTATTATCTCATAATTACTTGAAATAATTAACTGAAATGGAAAATCAGTTAACTATGGGAAATTCGAGTTCAATGGTTGGTTGGTAAGACATGGAGGTGACTTGAAGTTGTAACATAGTTATAAGTCTAGTTAGGAGAGTTGTGAAGTAGTTTAACTCAGTTAAGTGAGTTAAGCCCAGTTGTACTAGTTTTAACTAAACTTACACTAGTGAGAGTTCAGTGAATTAATTATTAATTAATTCAAAATCAGTGAACTCACATGCAACTAAAGATTCACCATGGTTAACTACATGCATGCCAGATCCAATGGAGACCCAGTTGAGATAACAGGTGAAAGGGACAATTTGGCTATCAGTGTGATTTGAGTGA
>SNQJ01S0010451.1:42791-60035 GCA_010110895.2 Picea sitchensis
ATCATGTGTACAACAAATGAGAGAAACAACCTCTATGCAACAAATGAGAATAGTAACATTTGCGTAGTAAATGAAAATAGTAACCTCCACGCAGTGCGCAACAAAGAACATAATAGGGACTTACATGCAACAAATGAGAGTAGTGTCATTTTCACAACAACATCCTCTGCTCCCTTTCCACAACAATGAACAACAATAGGAATCTTTGTGCAACAAGCTTATTCGGGAGGTTTTGAAATTGTGGATGAAGATAAATGATTTCTTGATGCTTTATTTACTTGGAAGGAGGATAAATTTGAAATATAACTTCAATTAAATCATTAATTATACCATCATACCTCATCATACCTCCATACATAGCATTAGGTTGTTGTACAACAACTTGCACTTTGCAATGATTTTCTTGATGATGCCACACGTCCTTGATAGATTAGATTTCATGAAACCATTAGAAATTTGACAATATCAACTCCAACGGTCTTGAAATGACATCATGACCCTTAAGTGACATGGAAACCCACATCTTGGCACAAAAACCATAAGTTACATGGTTGAAAAAGTAAACCTGATCCATGACAATCAAACCTATGACTCATGATTTAAGAAAAAATCATCCAATGTTCTTATTTAATCCAAGACATGACTTTATCCTATAATTTTATTCAAAACATAACAACCTATTTATATGACACTAACATAATATTTACCAAAACCCTAACCCTAACATGGTTAGTTATAACTTCCTACATGCCTTGCATGTTGCTTCTCCTTGCACGTGTTGCTTTTCCCTATAGTTTTTCTTCGCCAAAATTAGGCCTTTCCCTCCAAAATTGGGTATTTCCTCAAAATACCCATGTGCCCAACACTTACTAGTGAATAAAGGATAGTGAATCTTTTTCCGAATCAACTATAAAATATCAATCAACATAACCACAAACTAAATCACTGCAACCATTGTAGGTTTTACAATAATCACTTGTGTCTCTAAGATACTAAAGCACTCATTTCATTGTTTCCCAATGCTCTTTACCTATTTTTTTTGTGTATCTATTGACAACACCAATTGCATGAGAAAAATTTGGTCTTGTGCATACCAACACATACATTAAACTTCTTATCGTGCTAGCATACAGTATATGAGACATAAAATCATTTTTTTCTTTATTAATAATTAACATAAACTTGAAGAAAGATTAAAATAGAAATCCAAAGGGATATTTATTGATTTCACATTATTCATATTGAATCTCATGAATAACCAAAGCTTACCATGTTTCAAATCTCTATGTATTTCTTTGCTTAAAATTTGTTTTTCTATTCCTATATCCTTCATATTAAAAGGCCTAGCCAACTTAGCCTTCAAATTGAAAATATCATTCATTTTTTTTCTTGATACAAGCATATCATCAACACATAACACCAATATATTGAATATATAATTTTAAATTTTTTGGAAGTAAACACAATAGTCCTACTCATTTCTTTTAAAAGTTTGGCTCACTTTGAAGGAATAAAACTTGTACCATTGCATGAGAGAGTTCTTCATGCCATACACTAAGTTCTTTAGTTTCCAATCCAATTTTATTTTGTGATATTGAATAAATCATTTCAGTTGTTCCAGATAAAAAAGTCATTTTAACATCTAACTAATCTAACTCAAGTTCAAGTAAAGTAACTAGTTATAATACTACAAAGATAGAAACAAGCTTAAAAATTGATGAAAATATTTCATGGAAATCAATACCTTGTGTTTGATAATAACCGTTTTCTAACAATCTTACTTTGTACCTTTCAACTTTATCATCAGCATCGTTTTTCAGTTTGTAGACCCATTTTCAACCAACAACTTCTATGTTTTTTAGGAGGTTTACCAAGACCCATGTTTTATTCTTCTCCTAGACATTTGTTTCTTTTTTCATTTATATTTTCCATTTAGCACTTTCAATAGCATTCATCACTTCCTGAAACACAAAGGCTCCACTTTATTATAAATCAAAGCAATAGATGAAATATAATGTTCCTACCTCTTAGAAGGATTTCTCACTACAAGGAGAACACCTTGTAGCAGAGGTTTTTAGTGTTACAAGATTTGGTAAAATTAAAAAAAAAACTCTTCTACAACCTCTACTATTCCAAGTGAAAGTTTTACCAGATGTACCATATAACTAAATTTTTTTGACCAAATGAGTTTTGTAGCAAAGGATTTTTTTCAATTCTTTTATTTCTAACAAACGCACTAATGTGCCCATAATACAAAATAAATCATGTGTACATATAAATTAAAAGGAATCGATGATTTTATATACAATGCACATCGGATTCACATTTTTGTTGTATACAACACCAATGCTCTTATAATTTCTATGCATCGGTTCTACATTGTTTTCATATCACACACCGATGCTTTATAAGTCATTTAACGCACCAATGATTTTAAATGTTATGTATGGCCAGGTTCTTGTATGCTTTTTGTGTCCCGGTGCATGTGTTAAATTGTGTAGTGAAGGGTACTGAAATTTTGAATATTTGAGATGAGATACAACACCAATGCGTATATGATATTTAGAGCATCGATGCATATTATAAACATTTCAACGATAAAATATTGAAGCGATAAATATAATTCCATGTTATAGCATTTACAGAATGATGTTTTTCTCAATATTTGGCATTGATGCTTAAATATAATTAATAAGCACTGGTGCATATAAACACTTAGCACACACTAATATTTATATCATGGTACTATTTTTTTTGTGAGTTTATAATAATACAGTGCACCGATATGTATATATTTTAATTAATTGTATTTTTTACAAATTTTCAATTAATAATCTCAAAATCAATTTTTTTTTATAATAATATTGTTCTTTATATTTTTTTATTGCATTTTGATATAATGATTTCATTAATGTGTTATTCAATGGATTACACCTATGTTATTTGTAACATTGTAAATCATCGACATATTAATTAATGAACAACACAACATTTTACAACATTCAAGAATGCAATAAAATAAAAATTCTAGAGGTAATTCCTTTAAAAAATGAGAATAATCCTTTAAGAACCTCACTATTTGTTATGGATCTTACCTTTTCCATTTTAAACACAATAAAATGACATGAATATGGGAATTTTAATACATATAATGATAACATTCATTGATCAAAGCTCTTTCCTCCTTTGTGTTATTATGAGTGGACATTGATGGCATAGAGTGTTCTCAGAGCTATTCTGTTGATCTCTAAGCTAGCCCATGTTTTATGTTTGAATAAAAAGGTAGGTAGGTCTCCACTCTCATTCAATGATTATTACCAAAGTATGAAATCAAGACATTAATTGTATCAGGAAGAGGATGGAAACCAACTCCTACAATGAACACCACTGATAGGGAGGAATACAATTTTATTATATATGAATAAGAGATTGATGGTCATACAAAATGGGACAATGTAAAGGTCCAAAATAATCAAAATACAACCAATATGTAATTGTTTCAATTATTGGTAACATTCTCTAATGAAATTGGTACAATATCTCAAGTACATTAAACAAAATTCCCGATTTTCACAAACAAATATTCCAAAACATACAATTTGAAGTAACAATCAATTATATTGATTGTCATTCATCACTTGAACTTCTATCATTGCTTAATTTGCATGAATTCCTAATTTTTTCATCATTTGTAGGCAATATTTTATTTTGGTTATTTAACCTATTGTTTTCTTGATCAACTTGTTTGTTATGTTCATCCTCTTCACGTTCCATCTACAAAAATATAAATAGTGTAATAAGTATATCTACATTTATATATATAGTAGAATATACATGATTTCATAAATAAAAAATGTACCATAGAAGTGATTATTTCATAAACAATACATATTCTTTCAAATCTATGCCGCATGTTGTCTCTCAAAATCTCTTATGGTGGATACACTCCAATACCTAGTTTCCTACATGTTTAATACGCAATGACAAAACATAGTTGATATAATTAATATAAAGTTTTATTGTTGTTCCATTAATTATAAAATTAGGGAAGTTAAACTCCATAGCTACTTACAAATTGTAAAATTAAACCTTGATAATTGAACATATACTCACAACTCATACTTAACACAATGCAGATAAATTGTTCAGTTGGATATTCTTTGTATGTTAGCACCTATTAGAAGATATCCATGGACGAGTGTAAATTAATTATTTAAATATGAATATCACAAAAAATATGAAATATTAAGCAAGGATGAAAATTTAAGTACTCACAAACTCTATGATCAACCCTTTTCTTCCTTGTCGTCCTTTCTTACGTGCTAAACGGGTTCCATTTTTTTCTTTTCTACAAAAAAGCAATTGAAAATTATTATTTCATGGGATAATTAAATTTAATGTACATAAAATAATAAGTTAGTGATTACATACCTATGATGCACATTGTTTTTGGGATGTATCCTTTTGTTACATGTTAAAATGTCACACCCTAAGTGTCACAAGTGTCGCAAAGTGACGTATGTACCTTTTTAAGTTTCACGTGCACTGTATCAAGTGTTGTATGCACCTTACCTAGTGTCTAATTAACTTTTATAAGTGTCACAACCCATTAAAACCATGAAATACATTTGTGACAATCCGTAAGTCAGTTTGGAAGAGAAAACCAATCATTTGGGGTTTGAAACCATACCCTTTTCTTCGAAAAATTAACCATTTTTGGGAATTTTAGAAGGGTGGCACTCCCAAATGAATGTTGAGGGAGAAACAACACTCCCCCTACCATTTTAAGGGGGTGAAAATGGCGCTCTATCTCTCATTGGGGGGGCACAGGTCTTGTTAGAGGAAAATGGATCTTCCTGCTTTTCCTAAGGGCCAGCTCTTAAAGAATGAGGTTGGTTGTGCTCGCATCATATACTATGGTTTTATATTAGGATCAAATACAAACTTAGGGAGTCATATCATAAACCATATACCTCATTAAATCATGGTGGTTGTGCCTCTTTATTCATGAAGGAGTGTTATTTCCAAGATTGGGGGAAGAAATTGATGTCATACCAGCGTCCATTAGGAGAAGCATAAACATTTTGTTTCACGGTTTTCATGCAAAGAGTTGGACAAGGGATAGTTCCCACGGATGATGCAACGTAAACATTATTTTAGTTATACACCAACTTGGATTTCGATTAATATTAACTTGGCCTATTCCCTTCATTCATGCCTCCATTTGCTTGTCTATTGTCATTTCAGCCTTCATAGATAGATATTATTTGTTTAATAATATAGAGTAGGAGGAATATTTCATTTTCTAGTATTTGTAGGAATTCAATTGTGCTGAGGATCTTGGAGATCAAGCCTAAAGCTTGGAATGACGAGGACAAACATAACAAAATGTTATGCCACATTCTTCTTCTCTCTTGATTGATTGAGTTATGTATATATAGGGAGAAAGAGACAACCACTTGTTCACTTATATATTTGGACCAAATAAAGTGTGTGGTCAAAGGGATCTGAAATCACGTGTCTGGGGAATTGAATTTCTCACAATAGAAAAATGGTAACGCCATTGGGGAAGCATTTTGACTAGTATTTTTCCCGCTTTAGCAAGTCTTGAATCCTTGCTTGTGATTAGATATTAATTGTTTGATGCTTCATTTTTATATTCTTACCCTTGACTCTTATCTATTGGAGAGTTTACAGAGACATTGACTAAGCCTTTGTTGACTTTTAGCTGTTGGAATCCGACATCTTTTTAAATCCAACATATGGAGTTTACCCAGGAGCACCGCTAGGCTGAATGCATGGGCTCTCCCTAAGCCGCCCTCCTAGTGGGTACCACAATTCCCTGTTCCTTGGAGTAATAGGGACATGGGTATCCACTTTTAGGTGTTTGCTGGAGTTGTTCCCTTGCTTTTCTCATTTTCTTTTGAGGGATTTCGAGAGTCTCATGATCTATCTATGACTTTGTTTGGCTTGTGAATTTGAAATTTATTACTCATTTAATATACTTCTTTGAGTTTGATATCTCATACTTGTGGTCTTGGGTTAATAATATCCCTTGGTTCATCCTTCCTTCAAGTTCTCAATCTTTGTCTCTGCAATTCCTTATTTCTTGATTTTTTTAGGAGTTTTCATCAACTAGGTTTTGCAAAGGTTGTTTGGTTTTGAGTATTTTTGTGTATTTCATTGGAAACATATCACTTTACAGCTGATTATGACTTTCTTATGCCATAGCCAACCTTAATTTTGTTTCTTTGCTTGTATTTTCAATATTTTCATGGAGTGCCTTGTCTTCTTTATCTTTGCATCTTCAGGTCCAGCAGGTTGGAGACTAAGTTATCTCACACTTTGTTTCTTTCAATTGTCATCATTTTTAGAGTGTTCTTTTATTTTATTTATTTGGCCGCCATACTTCTTTGTATCAAACATAGATCTCTTTCACTTGAAATATTAGAAGTAGAAAAGTTTCCATAGCTCACTGCATACATAATCAAACAAAGAAATATTTTTCATTATTTAGAATGGATTTTGGTATACATTTGGAAAGAGCTAGTTTTCATTATTACATTTTGGTTTTAGAGCATTTCTCATTATTTAGGAAATTAGTTTTGGTATACATTTGGAAAAGAGCTAGTTTTTCATGTGCATTTTGGTTTTTGGAAACATTTCTTGGTAGTGTGGCATCATCTTGATCGTAGAAATTGAAATTTTCATCGTTTTGAGTACTTGCTTGTATTAATAAGAATATTACGCTTCTCCTTCTCATACATATAATTCATTGAAATGAATGAATTGCATATCATTCCTTTGAATTATATTAGATTAAAGTCTCTCACACATCATTAGTTTCATATCTATAAAACTATTGAGTAAAATCCATTAAAATCAACCACGCGCTAATAAAATAAACTAGAACATTTTTTGGTTTTAGCACACCAACAATAGCATAAGATTAGGGTCTTTGGAATAAGAAAAGTGAGTAAATTTTCCAAGACTACTAATCATACTGTAGAGCACTAAAAAGTGAACAAATCCAACTTTCATATAATAATTATCAGGAACCCCCTCTCACATAGGGTCTAAACACGAGGTCATGTGCAGAAGAGAAACAAAGATTAACCCTCCAAATATTAACCAATCGTAGCAGAAAGATCGTATACTGGGGTTTCTTCCTAAAGTGTCACTAACTCATTTTGTCTTGGTACTTCGTGAACTATGAATCCATTCGGGGTCCTCTATAGTCTACTATTACACTTGTCCTCAATCCTCCAAAATAATTTTAGAGTTTTATATCCTACCCGTACATTCGGTCCCAAATGTCAAATGTACCCACCCAGAGGCTGACTGGGAGTTGGTAACCTTAGTGAAATTTCCTAGGTATATATAGAGGTGACTTTGGGGGGATTCCCACAATACCTAGGGTAGATGTCATATCACACTCTTAGTACCCTTGGAGGGTGACCCCACAAAAGCGAGAGTTAATTTCACTGAGAAGGGATGTTACGTGGAGGTCAGGATAACTACTTCTCATATCTTCATTGACGATTTGATATCCCATCTTCAGAAGATCCTTCATCTATTGTTTCTTGGTTAATTTATTTTAGTTTTTTTAGGGGTGTGTTTCTTTTATTTTCGTAGGTGTCCTTAGGATTAAAGATCTCATAGTATACAAAGTATAGATTATGAAGTTTAGGAACATCAACCCAATGTTTCTTACGAAGGAATGATCAAATATAAAACTTTTAAGACTGAGAGCATAGCTCTTGGAAGTGGTCAACATGTTGAAGAATGAGTCACAACCTTCGTAGAGAGACTTGTGTCTTACATAAATCCTCATTTCACTGATACACTCAACCAACTAGACATTGATCCACCATTCCTGAGATATTTTGATGCATATTCTTATTACAATTTACCTCCTAGTTCATCCACTACACAATCTTTTGACATGAATCCATCATCTTTTGGTTTTCCTAAAGGACTTGGGAATTTATATTTTTCCAAAAATCTTGTAGTTGATATTGCTAGTGATTCTTCTTTACTAGAAAAATCGGTGACCCAGGTATCCTCCAATCAAACACTTGCACATGCATCTCCTTTCTCACATGAGTCGGGAAATATTCATGCTTCACTATTTCCAGACATGCACACACCAAGTGATTTACTTGGTTGTACCATTGGTTAGATGGTCAGAAGTTAATTCATTCACACAACCATGGTTACATAAGATAATTATATTCCATCTCAACCATCACACATTAGTACACCCTACATTGGATGTCAATATTAAATGGGAGGCCAACCTTTAGCTAGGGGAAAACCTTCAGCTGGAGGGAAATTTTACGCTAGGGGGAAACCTACGTGGTTAGAACATCATCAAGCCTAGGATAAAAATACTCTTGCAAGTCCTTCTACCCTAGTACAACTGACATGTATACTAGACAACCATTTCCTAGAGTTTCTAACCCTTTTTGGGGTCAACCTAATATGGTGGGAATTCTTTTTCAAGGAACTTTTCCCTCTCAATCTGTAAACCCCACAATTCCAATGCAACATCCCCTTTAGAAATAGTACATGGTAGGTCCATCCGACCAACCGCAATATATGGGAGGGAAATCAATTCAATATTAATATGTAGGAGTTCCATCTCTTCAGTCACAATACATTGGTGGAAAATAATTACAACCATGTTACATGGGTGGACAACCCAGGAAAKAACTATACATGGGAGGACCATCTAGTTTTTCCATCTCACCGCAAACTGGATATGGTCCTACTCATTCTCCCATGACACATGGTTACTACTATTATCTTCACTCTAACCAACATTTAACAGACATATTCCATTATTGGCTATGTTATATCTATTAGGTCTGTCACATTTGACAAATGATCCCATTTAGCATGCCCCATTTTGGCCTACCATCCCTGCCAAATTAGCGTTCGACATATCGAAATTTGATGGAAAACCTTGGGAAGATACTAACAATCATGTTGTTACTTTCCATTTATGGTGTTTTTCAAACTCTTTGATGGATGATTCCATTCGTCTGATACTTTTTTAGAGAATAATTATAGGTGAAGGAGTGAAATGGTATATTGAGTTGTCGGGTAAATCCTTTGTTGACTATAATTCTCTTTCCATGGATTTCCTGACACATTTTTAGTTTCCTATATGGTATGATACTAGTATATAACTTTTTACCTCACTCCGAAAATCCTCTTCCACCCACATATATGTTCATATTCATGAGTGGATATGGTGGAGACGATTGATTAAAGCTCCAATTCTGGACCAACTCCTCGTAGTTTGGTTTACAAAGTCGCTCTTGCCTCCCACATCCTGCAATTTTTCTATGGGAAATATTTTTTCTAAGGAGAAACCTATCAGCCATGTGTATTATTTGGACTTGGTATATTCCCAGTCTGACACACTTTATGATTTGATCCCTCATGCTCCTCTCTTGTTGAATGGTATGACAAGACCTATCTTGGAACCAAGTTCCATTTTAGACACTAAAAATGCTTTCGCTTCTGCTCAAAACCTAGAGGTGAATGCAGTCCAATCCATTTCATCTCAACAAACAGGATGTAAGAAGAAAAACAAGGGTAAATCCAAGAAATATTCTGACCAACAGGATACTACAAAGTCTTCTAATACTCAACCGAATAGGAAATATATGTTTCCTTTCCTAATTTGTGAGGAAGAAAACTACATGAAAGACTACCCTCATTGTGAGGAAGTCACTAAATTTATGTAGGGAACCTCCCAACTAATTCAAAAACAACATATGGTTGCACAAAATCCCACACCTCTACAAGGGGTAAATGTAGGTCATTCCCACCACGGGGATGCTTCCTTGAGTGCCTCTAAGGTGTACATGTTTAAGGCGATTAATGTAATGAATTGAGAAAATACTTATGAAATTACTCCAAGTGATCATGCTAATGGAAAGGTTATTGATCAACCCTACACATMCACTCCTTGTCCATCTTCTAATCATCTTCTAATTGAGAATCCAATTTGTGACACAGTGTTGCGCCCACCYAAAAGTGAAATTAAAAAAGAGRCATTTAATATAAGTTCCCACACCACCCAAAACTATAATATTGTTGAACGTTTTGTGCAAGTTCCTTGTGCTATGTTACCCATTGAAGTTCTACAAAATTGTCCAAGTCAACGTAGAACCCTGTTGCCATCCATTGGAGCTATGGATTCATAAGAGTCACATATGATTATGTTTAATATAGATTATTTTGAGGAGAAGCTCTTGCACCACCTATTGCACTATTTTGGATGAGGGAGCCTCCACCTGTGTCATATATTTTCCTTTTTGGAGATCCCTTGGTTCTTCTAAACTTACCTCATCTCCTACCACCCTAAAATCATTTGATGGATGTGGTTTCCAACCTCACAGACTCTTGCAATGTTTCATTGTGACATTGTAGGGTTAAATGTTTTGGTCAATATCAAAGTAGTTGATGCATCCCTAGATTACAATTTGTTACTTGGTCATAGTTGGTTCTATACGATGACTGCCACCGTATCTTCAATGTTTCATATTTTACAATTTCCACATCAAGGAAAAATTGTCAATGTTGACCAACTTGACTATAAAACACAATATCTCCATAATGTTGCAATGAATAATGTCCCTTTTCTAGGACAGTCTAGTCTTGAGAGTGTAGGAGTAGGTCTCCTTAAGGATTCCTCACTCATGGGGTTTTTTCCTTTACCTTCTCCTTCCACTCCACATGTTTCCATGTTAAATATGATTTTGAATAAGGTGCAACAATCCCTAGAATCACTTGATACTTTGGTAGTATATGGTAATAACAGGCATAATTATTTTCCTGTTTCAAGCTCATTAAAAAATGAAACATACATGTAAGAGCATAGTTCATTGTCACTATCAATCTTGGTAAAAAATGAAACATACCACCCTCCTGATGCAGGAGCATCACCATCAACGTTAAAAGAGGCCAAGTGGAGGACAACTCAACATCTAGTGCACACATTCAAACTGTTTTGGATCACATGCATTGCGTGTCATTTTACTATTTTGAATGTATTAAAATTAAATACCCTTGAATGTTTTGAGGCTTGAGGCATTGTATGAGATTGCAAAATATTGTAATCATATTAATTAGTTGTAGAATTGTACACATATTGAGCATCGACTCATATCTGGGTTGTAAATTGCATTTATTGTAATAGACTTAGTAGGAGAATTTTTTAATTGTGATATGAAAGCACTAGAATAGTTGGAAGGTTCGAGAAGCCCCTACATTTATAACTATGTGTAATCTATGCCCAAATGAGGTTGTTGAAAAGTTGTTGAATATTGCATTTTGCTGCTGAAGCCTATTGAAGAGAAGTTATAGGAGAGTTGTAGGGAAGAAGCTGAGAGTTGTAAGAACCTGTGTAAATATTTTTTGAATGAATATAATAAAGGATAATTTCTTTTAGATCTCTACATATGCTTACCTTTGATTAACTGGGTAATGTTGTATTATTTTCTTTCTGTGTTTTATATKCCTATGTGTGCATTTTATGGTTAAATGAAAGAACCTTTGATGTTTCAATTGTTTCTCTTTTGAAACTTTGGTGCAAGGAGTGCATAGTGGCCACATAAGGACTGCGGAGGCAGAGTCATTCAKATTCACCTCATAAGAAGAGATAGCATGAAACTTCGAGAGTGATTGCAAGGAGTGCACATACACTCGTTTRGGTATAGAATATCATAGAAGACACGTGCAAGTTGTTCATAGGGACAACACTTAGTCAAGTTTTGAAAGGGTATCAAGGAAGATGAGCAMAAGGAGTGCAAGAGAGGAATTTCTAAAAATMTTCAAGTTTCAAGTTTCARTGAAGCACAAGGCATGCATCGGAGGTCTAAATCACTTTGAGTGATAAAGCTAAGGAGGGATAGAGAACATAATCCTTTGGAGGAATAACCCTTTTATTTTTAGGGTCGAGTGGACAAGATCCRCTCGAGGAGGAGTTAGATATTTCTTAGTTGTCAGATATGGGGAAGTAGTGCCAGTGATAACCCTTGAAGTTCTTAGGACTTCGTTTATTCAAAAGTTTTCAAGGGTGCGTTATGGAGGAGACAAGTTTCATGAAGTCCCAGGATCTAGAGTGAACCTGGACCATCCATTAGTGAGGACACATGTCCATAGATCCAGCATGGTTCAAAATTCTAGMTATTCGACAAGTTTTAAGTGTGGAAGTGGGAGCATGAGAATTCCTCGAAGCTCCCAAGCCGGAGCGGATCCTAACCATTAGAGTTAGAGCCATGTGTCAGCATATCTCRTAGTTTAGAGATCTGGCACTCTAGATAAAATTGAGTGTAATTTTTCTTGGTTYGATAACTCCTGAAGGCCCGAAGGTTGCAATAGATATCGATCATCCATTTAGGAGGATAGGTGGATCGTTGATTGCAACCCTTCGCAAGTTTTCTAGTTTGACACTTCATAAGATTTGAGGCATTGTGTTGTGAACAACTCCAAAGTCTAGAACGTGGAGTAAATGGGGACCTTTGATTTGAGGTAAGTGTTAGTCATCTAATATTCTAGTTCAGAGTTTGTTACTCTGGAATTATTATGTGTTGGAGTGGGTAAACTCCCCGAAGTCTGGAGTCCCGAAGTCTCTTTGAAGTCATAGATTTTCGCACACGTTAAGGGTCATTGATCATCTTCATCATTCAGTTGTTCATGACTTCGACATTCAGGAGGATTGTAAGGTGTTGGTGATAGAAATCCCAAAGCCCGGAGCTCTAAAGCCCCGAATTGTGCCTCCTTTTGAAATTTATCCCACATTTTTTTTCTGAGGTCATGTGGATTTATCCGCTTACGTAAATAGACCCTCGTAGACTTGAAATTGTGCACATGGAAGGAGAAATGTCCTATGGTAGATTATTTTTAGGGTTCAACAAGAGCCGAAGAGATAATTCATCTTCATACTATGAACGATCCCAGACCGGGAGGTCATGTGAGCCCCAGGAGGTGGTGGGGGATTTCATCAAGTGGTATCAAAGCCTAAATTAATGTATGTGTGAAAGGAAATTTGAAGTCATGCCGCCAAGAAGACACAGAGAGAGACCTATAGTCAATGCATCCTTGGGAGAGGAAATGAGACAATTTTTTGTGAGGTTGGACGCCATGGAGGAAACATAAATAAGATAACCTGATGTTGGTGATGTCAGTGAATCTAAAAATGAAGATGTATAAGTAGAAGAAGTTGTAGGAGAACAAGTAGTAGAGGAGTGACTACTGAGAGTTGTTTTCAAGTTGGGAACAAGAGGGAAAATAAAAGTCCCAATGTATGAAGGTAACTTAAATGTGGAAGAACTGTTTGACTGTATAAGTGATTTAGATAAGTAATTTGACTATGAGGAGATTGATGGTGAGAAGAAGGTGAAGCATGTTGTGACCAGATTGAAAGGACATGTAGTGTTATGGTGGACAAACTGCAAGTTGACAGAAGGTGCAAAGGTAAGTCTAAAATCAAGAACTGGGATAGGATGGTAGCTAAGTTGAAGTCTAAGTTCATACCCAAGGATTATCAAATAAATTTGTTCAKAAATCTGCATAATCTGAGAAACAAAGGTTTGTCGGTGAAAGAGTACACCGAATATTTTTACAAGTTGAACATAAGAGGAGGGAATAGAGGAAATGATGAAGAGAAAGTTGTCAGGTACATTAATGATCTGAGATATGAAATACAAGATGATATTAGTATGATGACAATGATAACTATGGAAGATTTGTATCAGGTATCCCTAAAGGAAGAGGAAAACTTAGCTAGGAAACAGAGTCAAAGGAACAGAGGAAAAATTTCTAACAGAGGTAGAGGCATTGTCAGAGAAAATTTCCAAAATCCCAGAGAACAAGATGGAAGATATCATAGTTATAAAGAGAGAGGAGGAAGTTCTACAAGAGGACACTATGGAGGAAGAAACTATTTTCACAAAGGAAGAGGAAGAGACAGAGAATGATAAGTGAAGTGTTATTCATGTGGAAACATAGGACACATGTCCCTGGAATGTACCGAGAGGAAGAATGAAGGAACTATAGAATATCACATTTATGATTTGCAGAAGAGGAATGTGGAGAAAAATACAAATTCATAATCATATGAAGAAGGAATATCACTCATGATGAGGAAAGTACTCATAAAACCAGAGAAAGAGGTAAGATAACTAGTCCATAGGAACACTTTGTTCAGAACTGCTTGCAAGACCAAAGATAGGGTATGAAAGGTGATCATAGATAGTGGAAATACTGATAACTTTGTATCCATGAAAATGGTGGAAAAGATAAATATGGAGATGACTGCACATCCAAATCCATACAAGGTTTCATGGTTGCAGAAAGGACATAAATTCATGGTAAGTTGACAATGTAAAGTTGAGTTTAAGATAGGTGTTTATAGAGATGAAGTTATATGTGATGTCATACCTATGGATGTTTTTCGTGTTCTTCTGGGAAGATCATGGAAATATAATAGAAATGTCATACATGATGGGAGGAAGAACACTTATACCCTTGAGAAAAATGGGTGTAAGCATATGTTGTTGCCAATAAAAGATAAGGAGTCAAAGAAGAAGCTAGTTCTAGTATACTTCTCATGACTAGGAACGAACTCTTGAAAGAATTCAAGAATTAATAGGAAATGTAGTTTGTTGTTGTAGGTAAGACAAGATTCATTCTCACAAGAACTTCTATGAATGATTTTCCTGTAAACGTTCAAGAGTTATTAAATGCATTTGTTGATATTGTGGTGGATGAGTTACCTCACTCTTTACTGCCTATCATGAGCATTAGTCATCATATTGAACTTATTCTAGGAGAAATTTTTCCAAACAAAGAAGCATATAGATTGACCCATCAAGAGAATGAAGAGGTCAAGAATCAAGTCCAAGAGTTGTTGGATAAAGGTTTTATTAGGGAAATTCTGAGCCTGTGTTCCATACCAACTGTGTTGAGTCTGAAGAAGGATGGAAGTTGGAAAATGTGCACAGATTCAAGAGCCATCAACAAGATAACCATCAGGTATATATTTTCTTTACCCATAATGGATGATTTAATGGATTTCTTGAGTGGAGATAGTTATTTTTCCAAGATAGAATTGAAGATTGGTTATCATCAATTAAGGATGAGAGGGAGAGATGAATGGAAGACAACTTTCAATACAAATGAAGGATTATATGAGTGGATTGTTATGTCATTTGGCTTAACAAATGCACCGAGTATGTTTATGAGCTTGATGAATGAAGTACTCAAAGATTTTATTGGTAAGTTTTTGATTGTTTATTTAGATGACATCCTAATATTCAGTAAGACTACAGAGGAACATTTGAGACATTTGAAGATGGTGTTGAGAAGGTTACAGTAGGAGAAGTTGTTAGCGAATTTGAAGAAGTATTCTTTTATGAAAACAAAAATTGTGTATTTGGGGTTAGTAATATCTTCAAATCAATTGAATATGGATTTAGAGAAGGTGAGGGGAATAAGAAATTGGCCTTCTCTAAGAAGTGTGTTTGAAGTAAGAAGTTATCATGGGTTGAAATTTTTTTATAGGAAATTCATCAAGAATTTTAGTAGTATTTGTGCACCTATACTAGACACCATAAAGAAAGAGCATAAATATTTTAATTGGACATAAGAGGATGAGAATGGATTCAAAGTGTTAAAAGAAATGATAACAAAAAAACTATTCTAGTTCTACCATATTTTAAGAATATTTTTTAGGTTAAATGTGATGCTAGTGGAGTAGCCATTGGCACATTTTTAAGTCAAGACGATAAGCCTATTTCTTATTTCAGTGAGAAGACAAATTATGTTAAGATGAAGTATTCCACATATGACAAGGATTTTATGTTGTAATACAAGACTTGAAAAAATGGAGACATTATTGTGACATACTCCTCGTTACGACAACAATTCTTTAAAAGGTGCAATTTTTTTTTTGTTTAAGGTGTGTGCGCACGTGTAAAAAGGAACAGACACACTTGACTCTACGTCGCCACCCGAAGACTAATAAGACACAACCACGATGATCACAACAAGAAGAAATAAGGCGCACAACAAGTAACTACAAGCATTAAACGACCATAGACATAAGGCGCACAACAAGTAACTGCAAGCATTAAACGACATACTATGTTATGTACAGTACAAACACAAATGGAAGAATCCATAGTAGTAGATTTTACTATTTCTGCACAGGAAAGCAGGGCGTTTAATCTTAGTTCTCTGCTCCGGAGAGAGAGAATGTCAGATAGGCTCTTGGCCGACTGCTCAGGCAGAAACTAGTAATCTCTGTCAGGAGGTTGTAGTGGTGGGAACTATGCCTTTAAAGAGCCCGAGACTACTGATACGACCTTAGAGGTGTGTCGCAAGAGTGGAAACCCTGCCTTTAAAGGGCCCGAGACTCTTTATACGACACTGAATTCTTTACACAAAAATAATCACACACACAGACTTATATACAGAGCGAGTAGCTTTATCAAATCGAAGAGTTTGATATCATACAACTGTGAGTTTGGACAATTCCAAGTATAGTACTAACCCTGAAATTAATTAACAATCTCAATACATCCTATATGTCACATATACCATAAAATTACAATAACATTATCTTAACAACCTCATATCTTATGTTATAATAACCTTGCAACTAAAACATCAATCACATTACTCCTTATATGCTACCAATGCAATGAAGTTACAATAACTTTACCATAAAATAAATCAAAATTACATTTATATTACCATAAGCTTGCCAATGAATTAATAATAAAAAGAAATCATTACCGTAGCATTTAACATGAAGCATTACAATACATGATTCTTCCATTGCGCGCAAGTCTCATTCATCAGGCAACATGTCATTCAATTCTTAAATAATCATGGGCGCGGGAATAAGTAAGTTTAAGCCATCATTAGAAATAACTTTATAAAAACTAAATATCTAGATCCACCATCTACTACATAAATCCTCAATGCATANCCTTGCAACTAAAACATCAATCACATTACTCCTTATATGCTACCAATGCAATGAAGTTACAATAACTTTACCATAAAATAAATCAACATTACATTTATATTACCATAAGCTTGCCAATGAATTAATAATAAAAAGAAATCATTACCGTAGCATTTAACATGAAGCATTACAATACATGATTCTTCCATTGCGCGCAAGTCTCATTCATCAGGCAACATGTCATTCAATTC